>RJWH01003499.1:0-18599 GCA_004363575.1 Solenodon paradoxus
AAAGTTGGAAATAAAATACAGCAATAAAGTTCCCTGGGACTGGCCAAGGCAACAAAAGAGAAAAGGGATGGGGAGACCACCAGAGAAACAAGATGAGGTTTATAAGGACCCTATGAGTGGTTAGAAACAAAACTGGGGACCTCACCGTGGCCCCTTTATATGGTGCTATGTGTGTGCTTCTGGCTCCCTGGAGCTGGGACCGGGTTACGTCTGCCCCCAAACAGAGAACCAGGCAATCCCCTGTGACCTGAAGCCTTACATAGCCAAGTTCATTGCTTCTCTTCTGTCTTTAGACTTTCCCCTCAAAACTAGTCAACCATTCTATATGGCAATTCAGCTGAAATCTGCTTTTATTGAGCATCTACTATGTTTTTGCTCTAGGCATAGAGTATATAAAAGAGTCTTTTCCCAAATACAAATATATATATATATATATATATATATATATGGTCCTTCTTAAGGAAAAAAAAAAAGAAGAAAATAGAAATATGAGTTTTTCCTTTAACAGATAAATCAGTTTTTCTTACTTTTTCTCTCTCTCCAATATTCTTTCCACCTGGATTTTTTAGGCTGAGAAAAGTCCCACATCATTTTTCATTTTGCTATAGAGTGTTCTTTCTGTTCCCTAGACCTTCTGATACCTAACAAGTAAAAAAGGATAGTTATGTTTTGAAAATGAAAGATGCTTCCCTGTTATGAATCACACACTGGTGAGAACTTTTATTGCAGTTACTTTCAAGATTTGTGAAACATTGTTAGGCAATTAATGAGGATTTGCAAATTGTTACAGCTGAGTGAATTGAAGGACCATGGTGTTTGTTCCTGGAGGGTTTTAGAAACCATTCTTTCAAAGTGACAAAATGCTCATGGTAACTCCTAGTGGTCAATGTGGAAAATTTTGTCATTTCTCTTGGATTTCCCAGAGGCAACTTAAAGTGATGCTGGCTACTTTTCTGTATTCTGAACACTAGACAAAATTCTTTTGTTTTGATCGTTTCTTTTACTCTAGGAAAAAAGGAAGACCTATACACAAATATTTTAGGGAAGAGTGTGTTGAATCAGGGTAATTAAATAATAGCAGAATTCGTAAATATTTCAGAGAAAAAGTGATTGATCTGTGTAAGGTGAGGTCAAGGAAGGTTTCCTGGAGGAGGTGATGTCTGAACTGGAACTTAAAGGAGAAAGGAATACACAACACCAATAAAGAAGTTGTACTCAGAGGTAGTGAAAAGAGAACAAAGCTAGTAGTATGCAAGAGACTAACAATAGCTCAGTCTTGCTGGGATAGAAAAGCAACAGGGTTAGTGAGAGAGCTGGTGGGACTATAGACAGAAGCTAGGTCATCAACAGCCTTAACAACCATTCATCAGAGCAGAAGCTCCTGTGGAGTAGCCACCATGTTTGCCTCATTTAGTGTCAAATGAGCATTGTCTAGTACAGGACTGGTGCCAGTAGTTGCACCATAAATATGAATTAAAGGAGCTAAAATAACTACCATCATGGTTAGTGGGGAAACCAGAGAAGTTTCTTAAACAAGAGATGTGTGATCACGCTTCAGAAAGAGCACTTCGTGGCCGTGGTGCGGTCTATACATTGTTGTCATTTTTAAATCGTCATATGTATTATTCCTCTGTATTTTGTTTTGAAAGTGCTTAGGTGATCATAGTGTGGAGGATGGATTTGAATAAAAAGAACGATGAGACTATTTAAGAGGTGGACATCTAGGGAGAAATGATAAAGTCATAAACAAAGGGAGAAATAATGGGTTGAGAAAGCAGGAGCTGAATCTAAGAGATAAACATGAAGTATCTAAAACATCTGGGATCAGAGCAATTTATGTTTACACAATGTATTCATTCCATAGTCAAACAGCATTCTCAGTAGATTTCTTTCAACCTTCAGACTCTTTTAGAGGCAAAATATCTCTAGATTTAAAGATTACTGGGTCTAGTCAATCTGGGAAGGAGTTCAATATATAATTTCTCTGTTTTAATAGCCCTTTTAGACATTATATAAAATCTTTTGAATTTAGTGATGCTCAGTGGGTACCAGTTGGAGAAGATGAGAGAGACGATTAGAAATAACTTCAACTTCTGCTTGAAGATTAGGTAGGTGGAAATATCAGAAACCAAGATTTGGAAAATGAGTGTGACACGTTCTTTCAACCAGAAAGTATTCAGTGCCTTCTAAAAACATCATGAGGACTAGATGCTGACCCTTAAAGACTGTGGGAACCAAGGTAGGAAAGAGGAAGGACAGAAAATGTAGTTCCAGCAAAGCCATGCATGGGCTTAAATGCAGATTCCTTGAAGGTATGCAAGAGTTAGTTAAGATTTTACCTGGTCTTGATGGTTTGAAAGTCTTGCCGTCTTGCATTCTGAGAACATCATCTACTGACAATGCCTGGTATTCTTATTCTGAGTGTCCCCTTACTAGCCACGTGACATTGAGTAAGCCATCTAACATCCCTGAGCCTCTGTTTCATCATCATTAGCTGAAGGGTTCTTCTACCTTAAAAAATTGATGGCACTGTGTCGAGAATTCTGATCAACATTGCAACTTAAAAATACAGACAAATGAAGACAAGGGGAAGGATCTGGAGCAGATGTAACATGTCTGCAGGCCCATGAACTGGTGCAAAGTGGCTCCAAAATCTGCTATGGAAGGACCTTGAAACAATTTGAGACCCAATACCTATCCTCCTTCTCCTCCTTAAGAACAATCCCACTGTGTTTGAAGCAGCGAGATTCCTGACTTTCAAAGTCCATTCCTGGTTTCTTATGACCCCTCCAGTAGACATTTGATGCAGTTGTGACCAGAGATATAATTGGAAGTTACTGCGGGGACTTCTAGGAAAGCATTTCAGAGGAGAGTAGCTTTAGCTGGCACAGCCCTTCTGCTCTTATCTTCTATCTCTTACTTAGAAAGCAGATAATCTAGAGATGAAGTTGGTCTCCTGAGAGCACTAGACAGCAAGCCAAATGCCAAGGATGTCTGAGTGACATCTCCTCAGGATCCGAGACCTTGATAACATTGTGAATCATCACAGCAACCCTGATTTTTGTGTCCAGATTTCTTGCTTAAAGAGAAGGGAAGGGAGGGAAGGAAGTAAGGAGGTAGACAGCAGGGAAGGGAAGGAGGAAGGTGGGGGGAGGGAGGGAGGAAGGAAGGATGGAAGGGAAGAAGGAAGGAAGGAAAGATGGAAGGAAGGAAGGGAGGGAGGAAGGAAGGAAGGAAAGATGGAAGAGAGGAAAGAAGGAAGGAAGGAAAGATGGAAGAGAGGAAGGAAGGAAGGAAGGAAGGAAGGAAAGATGGAAGGAAGAAAGGAAGGAAAGATGGAAGAGAGGAAGGAAGGAAGGAAGGATGGAAGGGAAGAAGGAAGGAAGGAAAGATGGAAGAGAGGAAGGAAGGAAGGAAGGGAAGATGGAAGGAAGGAAGGAAGGAAGGAAGGAAGGAAGGAAATTAATTCCTCATCCCATTTTACCATCACAGATTGGGTTTTCCACATATCATCAAACTGTCTCTGATAAAAGTGTTGATGGCCCTCTCTCACATGGTAAATAAACCTATTTCCCTGCAACATACAGCATGCTTAGGCTAAACCAATATGATAACAACTGCTTCCAGATAAGAACTTGCTTATAAAGATATTAAATATCCTCCAGGACAGAGACCATATTTTGCTCATTTTAATAACTCTACTACCCAGTATAGACATGTGTACTTCAAGATCACAATTCCTATGAACTAAATGAATGCTGGAAAGAAGGAAATAGTTTTTTCCATCGGGGTGTTATTTAATCTTTAGGATAGCAAGCATTTATGTCTGGTGATTGGTCATTAAGCCCATTGAGTAGACTCTCTTCCTCCCCAGATCAGATAAATCACTTCTTTGAACATCACATAGAAGATGTGAAGTAGCTACTGATGATTTCATCATGTGGCTGACATGCCCTTACAAAGAAATTAATACCAAGGCTCCTGGGGTAAAGAAGTGCACTTCTGATACTGTCTGTGGCAGGTAGTGGTGAAATTTGCCCTAAAAGGTTGATAGTGCAGCAGATCTGAGGAAAGATGCCCCTGGGAGACCTTCTTAAACCCCTAACTAGGTGACACTTCACAGTGAAACCAAAGGTAAGATAACTGAATGAGGGGAAGACACCTGGCCAGAGCACAATTTAAAGAATTGCCACGATCTCAACCTGTCTATTCCAGCCAAGAGTCCAGGATGGCTTCTAATGGCGCTCAAGATGCCATTATCATTGTGGCTCCAGAGCAAAGACCTGCAAATTATTATTTGAACCCCTATCGGTCTGTGTAAATAAAATGTCATTGACCCACAAGCATATCCTTCCATTTACACATTCCTGGATGTTCTTGCATTATAATCACAAGCTTGAGTAGCTGCCTACAAAGCTGAAAATAGTGATTATCTTTTGCAAGAATAATTTGCTCATCTCTGCTTTAAAGATTTGAGGGTTTGGGGATTTTTGTTTTGTTTGCTTGTTGTTTTGTTTTGGGCTGCTCCACCTCTAAGCTGGATGTTCTTAAGCATTCTGGTGGAAAGCAGAGTTCGACTCCTATTATAAAAGCAGGCAATGACCACTTTGCTGGTCTCCCTTACATCTATGTCTCCACCAATCAGAATTTCCCAGGCTAACATCAACTTGATAGCTAAGTAACACACAAACGAGGCTAGGATAGGCTCACTCTGGTGGAGCAGCGGTTGGGTCAGTCGCCTCTGAAGAGCAAGGCACATACCCCTTGGGTCTAGTCCTGATTCTGAGGTAGAAACAATCCACTGTGAACAGCTAAATAAAAAGTTAAAATAAATATAAGTTAAAATAAAGTTAAAATCCTCCTTTCTCTTTCTTCCTATTTACTAATCACCTTTATTCCTGCCTGCACCGTTCCTAAAAAAAAAAAAAAAAAAACAGCAAGGACAACAAGGGATCCATTTCCTTTGGTCACACTGGCAGCTGTGGCTGTGGCTCCAGCCAGTGAGTGTCCAGGTCTCATCGTCCTGTCCACGTGCAGTGTACAGTCCTGAAGATGGTGTCATTACAGGTGCCAGTGTCCAGACGTTGAAGGCAGAAGAGGCTTCGACCACACCCAAATATTATGGAGGATGATGGTCTTAGCCTTTCCAGCCTCCTCTTTTTCTATCCTATTTTCTGACTATGAAATCAGTCTTTCCAGTATTTTTATGAACTTCTCCAAGTCTGTCACTGTTTCTCTTCACTTTAAATCAGCCACCGTTTATTTCTGTCTCTCGCAACTGAAAAGTCCCACAGATAAAGCCATCTATACTTTTTGTATTTGTACAGCAGCTAGTAGATTACAAATCACCATCACCAACCTTGTATTGTTATGATAACCCTGTGACACGTGCTTTTATGCCCAGTTAACAGATGAAGAAACTGAGGCTAAGTGAGGTTAAATGGTCTCTTTGAGTCAACACTACAATCCCTTTTGATGCAAGCACAGACTCTCTTTCTCCTGTGCCAGGCAGGCAGAATGCTTTCTGTAACGTCCTGCTCATGCTCATTGTGCACGAATTACACAAATCTCATCTCCTTCAAAGCCCATAAAGGGTCAAGAGGTCTGTTCATTCTTACCAGCATCATATCACTTCCCCATCCTTTATTCCAGTCCAGGTGGCTTTATTTTTCATTTAAAAATATCATCACCACGTCATTAGCAATGCACTGTTACCTGACAGTAGGAAGAAGCATCCCCAAGCCATATGGCTGAGTTTAATCTACATGGTCACGGTGTAATCCCGTTGAAATGGCTTCCCTTTGCAATCAAAACTGAATTTCACACTTTACCAAGATGGGCCCAGCTCTTGTCTTCCCCAGAGTAATATAGATCTCCCCAGGCAGCCACGGCCAATGGAAATGGCTTTCTTCTTCAGGCCAGCAGCAGGTGGGGGGCAGGGCTGGGAGGTCAGCATGAATGGGGAGAGGCTGGAAAGAAGAGGAGGGGATAGCCTGGAGAATTAGAGTCCAAAGTAATCCTCACATTCCCCACCTATGGATTAACATTGGAGACATTCAACCTCTGATACTTTGGAAAAGTAAATTTGGAATAGGTTTCCTTTATGAGACCAGTGCCCTCATCTTATCCCTGGCTGTTATATTTAAAGTCAGAGATCGGGCTTCTCTTGCTAGGCTAAAATTAAAGTCACAAAGTGAGCAGAAATAAGCATTTTAAGCCAATATCACCTCCATATCTTAGCGTTCATCTTTGTTCAGTGTCTGAGAATCACAGGTATTAAAAAAAAAAAATTAAAGAATGAAATATTCTTCGTTTAATACTAATTGAATGTTGTTTGTACACAATGATATTTGTATAACATTCAGTGAGGCTGCCATGAAGTTGGTCCTCATACCTCTGCTGGAGAATTCATAACTAACTCAACCTTTCTGAAGGCAATGACATAAGATGAATCAAAAAACTTGCGTACATTTCCTTTGACAAAGTAATTCTCCCTCTTCAGACATGCCCTGAAGGTATCATCATGTGTGTCGTGTGCAATTATTTGGTTACAAGGTTTGCCATCACAGGATTTATTCACAGATAGCAAAAACTGAAATAAAGAACAAGAAACATTTTTCTGTAGAAATACAAAGACTCGTAAAATTACATTGTAGAAAACTATTGATGACTCAGAAATATGGAGCTCTTAGATTTTTAGCATCTTTCTCACCCCATCAACTGTATGGGCTAGGATCATGTTCCTCTTTTACACAATTATATCCCGAGGGCCTGGAACAGATCCTGGGGAAGTATTTGTGGAATTGATAACTAAATTGATGAATATACAAATTTTAAGTAGAAATATGAATTCTGTGATGTCATTTTGTCAAAAATATGTAAATTATTAGATGTTTTGACTGGTTTTCTCTAATCAGTAGAATTTTAGAAGATGCCTCTTCCGTCTTTTCACTAATAGATAGCATATCACGTATCTATTTCCATGTGAGTAAATATAAATCTATAGCACCGTTTATAATTTTGCACAAAATACCATTATACGAGACTGCCCGTATTTATTTGAATCAATATTCTAACTTTAATTCCATTCAAGTTTTCCATTATACAAAGAAATAATACCAATGAAACAGTTTCCACATATCTTTTAAGTCTAATATTTTTCCCTTAAAGTACTTAGAACTTGCATGTCTCTTTCCAATTTGTAGAGGAACTCTAGCAACAAATTAGCTGTTCAGATGTTCAGATAAGACCACCAGATGTAGTCCACATACATCCTAAGGAATCAGGTTTGAGACCGGGTGGCTGGGGGGCAGTGGGGGTGGAGAGTGGGGAATAACCAAGACAAACAAGCAAGTAAAATAAATGTTTCCTCCTTCTTTCTTTTTCTGCTTGCCTGCAAGCAAAAATAAATAAGTTAGCTGTTCATTGAAATACAAACCCTATTTAGATGTCAGAAAATAAAGCCCCTTCATGTATGTCCCGACGAATCAGGGTAATATTCCAGAGGAAAGGTGGAAATAGAGCAAGCCTCTTGGAGGTTCTGACAGCAAAAGACTAGAAGAAAAACATGCCCAATGCCTATACTGTGTTCTCTCCAAGTTCAATTTCTAGGTGTTCAGGAAGTGGAGACATTTTGAACTTTCTGAATGTTGAAGCTGGAGCCTGGCCCCACCCAGATTGCTGTCTTTGTTCATTCTGTGTTTTCATGGACGTTCAAAGTAAAGTTCTCACCATGTTTATAGAAACCACCACTGACTACACACTGGTTTAGTGTTTACAGTTTTCACTTGCAAAATCTTCTAAGAAGTGTGGTGGGGATGGGCGTCGGGGGACACAGGCATAGGGTGCTTGTAAAACTGGCCTGGATTTCAGACTTGAGTGACTTTTCAACATCTTTAGGCCACATATTTTCATAAAATAGTCCAAGAGAAGAACTTCTGCTTGCACAACTCCATTATTTTTGACCAGCAATCTGTGAGGTAATGATTATATATCAAGGACAGAATCTGCCTTCTGGAAGATGAGCAAGGTTGCCCCGAGAAGCAGGAAAAGAAAAAAAAAATGTGAGAGGGACAAAGAAGTGCCTGGAGATCATCTCTGCTCTCTGGAAACCAAAACATTCACACAGAGAATCAGAGACTGAGAAAGTAGCTGTCTTTTACAGAATTCTTAAACCTTCCTAGGATTATAAACCATGACTTTTCTTGCTTGTTTTTACCTTGCTTGACTTTTCTGGTGTTTTCGTTGGTGTTTTGGAAGTTGGAATTGTTGATTGGTAGGTAGAATCAGAACTAGGTGGGGAGAGCAATCCTGGAGGTGATGGAGATTTAAATAATCACGCCAGGGTCCTATGTAATGGAAGTGATCACCATTCCTTGGATTTCTCCAAACAGTTTTCTGAAAAATTTTCTTCTAAGGCCCGAAAGAGAGATCAAAGTTCTAAATCTAAATGATGACAGGATAAATTTCTTGGAAAAGAAGCCCAGGGCCCCATTCTAACTTCAAGTGCATACTTTCATTTTTCCTTTTTCAAAATGGGCTGACTTTTTCCTACCTGCCTCCCTGGGAAGCAGTAAGTGATAAGCCAAACAATTCTGCTCTTACAAGAGGATGACTGGTCACTTTTAGGAGGTCCTGAAATCCTTACACACCACTAGGCAGTCTCCCCAAGGCCCATAACCTTGGTAGGTTTTGCTGCACACCACCTTTTGGCATGAACACTACAGAACAACAGAAACCAAAATTCCTGGAGGCTTTAGTACAGTTACAGCATATTTTTGCTTTATAGATATAATTGTATGCATATTATATATTTTGGTGATACACAGAAATAAAAGACTAAACCCTCACTTCATGTCCAACTGATTTTCTTGAGCACCTACAATGTACTGAATATCATGCTAGACATTTTTTCATAGTTTTTCTTAGTCTATCTTTATAATAACTCCATAGATATTATCATCTCCACTTATGCAGAAGAAGAAACAAAGTTTCAACTCCTTAGATAATTGATGTTTCCTGGAGAATTTCAACCAGCTCTTTGACCCCTTCCCTTCCCCCTCACCCCCACGCAATCAAATATCTTCCAGAGCAAAATGATGTTCAAAGAAAACCAAAGAAACTTTCTAAGAAATACCTCCCTTCATGCCTTCTTTCATCGATCCCTTTCTTCCCTTTCTTCTACAGTGTTTTTTTTTTTTTTTTTTTTTATATCCAGCATGTGCCAGATACTCTCCAAGAAGCAGGGAATATTCTTGTCAATAGAAGGAAGAGGGTAAAGAAAATGTTCATGTATGCATACTATTGTCAGATGCAAGCAAGCATAGATTTGGTCTCTGGTTTTACTGAAGAAAGTAAAGGCTGGATTACGGTGGAAAGAATTTGGAGTCAGACAAACCTGAATTCAAATCCTGACTCTGCCACTACCTAGCTATGTGATCATGGCCGAGTCATACATCATCTCACTTTTTGCTTTTTATTTATGAAGCAAATATAACAACATACCACCTTATAGGATGGCTCTGATCATGAACAAAATAAGATGTCCGATGTCTGGCACTTGGGAAATGTTCAGTAAACAGGAGATAAGAGTACATAGCCACCTATGTATATGTTGACCATGCTCACAGCAGAAAATGACCCTGCTCTGCTGCCTCTGGGAAGTCTGTCCCTCTGTCCATCTGCAGGACTATCCCGTATGGCCTCTCCCAGGTATCCTGTGCTGACTGAGAAATTAGAAGCTGGGAGCATCTCGGTATCCAGACAGGACAGGAACCGCACTTCGGAACAGGGCTCCGTCTTCTTCATCAAATCCCTGCTCCTCTGGCTGACAGGCGCTTCTAGGGGGTGGAGGGCCAATTCGCTATGGAGGTTTGTATCTGCAGCAGGCCTGACAGGCTGGGAGAGGAAGGCGTTAATGTTTTCTGACAGGCGACCCCTAATTGTGGGAGCTTTTCTTCTCGGCCTTTCTGTGAAATCCTGACTTAGGCGAGCAGCATAACAAAGTGGTAGGGCATTGATCCGGGGCTTGCACTACACTGAGCTGGGGGCTCGGGTGGGGGTGGGCTGGGCAGGCATTATTCATGAAGACTTTCAGCTGTTTTTGTCTTTTAACTAACCTTTGAGTTTGATCAGAGGGCTGGCCGGCCTCCCTTTCGCCAAAGGCCCTGCTGGCTTCTAGACAAAGGAGACAGACTGTTTTTCCTCGTAAAAAGCGAAGGCTGGGCGGCTGCGGGTTGAGGGTGGGGTGGGGGGAGCAGCTTTACTTCTGCCTGGGTCTGAGGGAGAAGGGTCGGTGAGGACAGGTTTTCCGACTCCCCCAGTCATACGGCCACCCTCTGAGCGCAGCCTCAGCAACTTTATCCAGGAAAATGCGCGCTGAGAGCCAGGCTTGCCAACGATCTTCAAAAGCCACACTCCCAACCCCAAATATCTTTCTTTTGCTTTCTCTCCTGTCGAGCCCCTCCTTCCAAAGCCCCACTGACTGGAGAGGGCGCCGATCAGCACAAGTCTGGGTGGCGATCGCAAAGAAGGCAAGTGAGTGAAGAAAGACGTGGAAGAAGTAAAGGGATTGAGGAAAAGGAGAGGCAGAGAGAAAAAGTGACTCAGAACAGGTGGAGAGAGACAGGCGGGCCGAAGCGCCGGGATTCAGAGAGGATTTAGGAGGGCGGGGCTCGGCTCTGGGCAGCGCCCCAGCCTTGCGCCGCCGGGGCCTCAGGGGACCTGGAGAGGTGGCGGGGACCGCGGCTGGCGGTGCTCGCTAAGTGCTCTCGCATTGGGCGGCTGCCGAGCTTTTGTCCTTGGCGTCCACTTCCTGCCCAGACAGCCCGGACTCAGTCCTCTCCAACACACTTTACAGAAAGTGACTCCTTTCAAGGAGTGTGGGTTGGCGCCTTTCCCCCATCCCGTCCCCAAAATAGCGTCCGAGCCAGCCCTTTAAAGGCGGTTTTGTGAGCGGCCGCCGGCGGGCTGCCTGGAGGCGGGGGCACGCGTGGGACGATCTGGAGTGCGCCCTCGCTCCAACCTCTGTTCGCTCATTCATTCTCCTTTTCTTCTTTGTCTCTTTTTCGCTTTAGTTTTTCTCCTCTTCTTTCTCTAAGCATCCTCTATTTTTCCTTTCTTCTCTCTCTTCTTCCTCCCTTCCTTCTCCTCTCCCCTCCTTCAAATCTCCCCCTCTTCCTTCCTCTCTGTCGTGTGCGTGTGTGTGCGCGCGCGCGCGCGTGTGTCCCTCTCTCTCACCTCCCACCTTCTCCTTCTTACACCTCTCCACCAGGCCGGGGCCCACCCTCCTCTCCTCCTCGGGGGACCCCCGGTCAGGTAGAGGGGCGCGGCCCGACGCGCGCTGCTGACAGCGGACGCATGCCTGTAGCCAATCAACGCCCCGATGCGCTGCAGCTTGAATAAATCATTAAGCCTGACACGCGCTCCGGGCCCGCGCTCTGAGCTGCAACTTGCTTCCTGCCGTTAACCTACACCCCCTCTTTTGTAACAACCTAATCTTGCATACAAAGGAAGAAGGAATATAACTTCGACCTGCGCTGGAGCCCGGCCCCTCGCAGGCGCCAAAGGAAAAGAATGTTAGTGCCGGCGAATCCACGTCTCTCACTACCCTGGACTCCAGATGACCTGGAGAGTCTGGAGAAATAGGGAAATGATCTTTTGGTGGCCCCACAGTGGGGAATAGGAGGGAAAAGTTCCGCAGACTTCCCAACATCAGGAACAGGTATTGAAATAAGGTGAGGGCACCTAGTACCTCAAAGAAACACCCATGGAGCCTGAAAAATATGTTGTAATAAAACGGACTCCTTGGAGTTCTCCTCCAGAGCATATAAATTAAGAAATGAAGCCCTAGAAATTAGAAATGGTGACTGCATTGAATCACACTCTTTGAATCACACTCTTCCCTCCCATTTGTGATGAATGCATAAATCACTGAATGGACCAAAGCAAAAATGGCTTTCCTGTGGTAACCAGGGCTTTTTGTGTCTTGATGGTAGTTTCCCTGGTCTCACCTCACTACCTGATTCACTGGTTCAAAGAGATGGTGAGAAGAGGCTATCTCTTCCACATCTACAACCAGGACAGCTCTAGCGTCCCTTGATTTTCTATTCACCTGGCGATCCATGCCAGGGAAGCTCTTGTCATTTCCAGAAAAGAAAACTGCAACTGACTTCATCTGCAAACTTTCAGGTAAGTCATTCTTGGCTCAGAAAGAAGTGATTTTTTTTTTTCCCCAGAGCTACACTATGTGCAGAGCTAGGGTCACCTTTGCCGTAGGAAGTTTCTTACCCATAGCCCCTATAAGACTCTGAAAAATCTTACACAAAACTAGAGCCTCCCTGAGATCCTGGGGTGAGGGTGGGGGCTGTCTGTTCACCATCCGAGGTCAGAAGGAATCAAGGGCACACTTGAAAGCAGAAATGAAAAGTTTAATGGAGACAGATGTAGGTGAGACTAAGGGACTCAGACTGATACAGCACCCAGAGACTAGTAAAAGTGGGAGCCCTTACCACCTCTGGGCCAGAAAAGGTGAGAGAAGGAAGCTATAGCTGCACATTGGCAGAAGGGGCGATTGTGAGAATGAAGTCTCTCACAAGAGCTGTGTGTCCTTAGGAGTAGAAACACTGTCAAAGCAACTGAGTACATGCAGCAAGGAGCAGGGATGTGCCTATCCTGACCAGCCCCCCTCCCACCCCCTAGCAAATCCATCTGGAAGTCGAAGGCAAAGGAAATCTAGTGGTGAAGTCCACAGAGGTGTGTCTCTGAGACACAGCTCAACAAAGAAGGATAGAGAGTAGGGGGAGAGCTCCTAGCACCACATTGGATCACCCATTCAGTCAACACATTCCTTTCCCCCTGGGGCTTGGGAGCTAACAGAAAACCAGACTGAAAGGGCCCTGTCCTCATGGAGTGTACCATCTAGTAGTGGCCCATTGACAGTAATCATAAAACCAGAGATATATCTAGGCGGTGATGTAGCTGTATCAACTGACCAGTCTCCTTGAAAATGAGAAAAGAGTCTTAGGAAGCAAGAATAACAACAAATATTCACATTTACAATAGTGTGTGATCTTTCCCACAAGGCCAAGTGCACACAGTCCTTGGCATTCTCCCCTCTTGCTACTGTGGGTACCCTCTCCTCCCTGTTACAAGCAAGAATACTGATGATCAGAAGGAGTTGGACTGTTGGTTCTGTGGCTTAACCCCTCCACCCCTGTAAGAAGAGTGAAGCTCACTCTTTACTCCCTCTTTCCCACTACATCTCAGTCCTACTCCTTTGAAGCTGTGTCCAGAACAGAGGGTTTCTTCTCTCTTCTTAGGTGGGCTGGCCTGATGTGAACTTGAGACAGACTCGCCCACCCCGCCAACACCGACTGTTAGTCCCAATTGAAAATTGGTGAAAGACTACCTCAAGAGGGAAAAAACCGTGTGTCCCAGTAACTCCAGCCCAGCCTCTTTTAATGTGCGCCTTCAACACGGCCGCAGCCAGGCTGGGTTTTTTGTTTTGTTTTGTTTTTTTCTTTCTCTTCCACACTCCCCATCCTCCTCGTCCATTTCCAGCGCGTCTCCAGGCTCAAGTCGCTGGTCTCTAAGCTACTTTTTGAATCGGTTAAGATTTCGTAGTCATCAGAGTTAAGGCAGTTTTCTTCCCCAGTAAGTCCGACCGCCCGCCCCAAATAAAGTGTAGTGGATGTAGGGGGCTCCAACCGGGGAGAGGCCGGGTTTGCTAGCCGCTGGAGTCTACATTTTGTATTTCGCTGACAGCCCGGGGCCGCTCCAAAGCCCGCCGCGCAGCCAATGGGCAGCGGTGATTTATGGAGCTGACTAATGCTGGCTGAATGCGGCCTGTCAGAGCGCTCTGAATGGCTTCCCTTAGCCGCACAGGCCCCGGCTTTGTGTTGCTAAGCGATTAGAGCAGATGTAATGAGATTTTGCCCAATCCCCGCTGTACCCTTCCCTAGCTTCGGCAAAATCGTGTGTGTTTTTGTGAATTTTTAGAGTTTGCCTTCGCATTGTGGCAAACAACGGCTAACTTTGCCTCGAGTTTAACGAGACTGGATATTTCCCATTCAGAAGTGAGTAAAAGAACACCTGTCTTCTCGAGGAGCTGGGGAGGAGGGGGAAATCCCCTTTGTGGGGCCTGAAACATTATCCTAATGTTATATTCATAGCCATAAATGACTTGCTACACTTTCTTTGCATACCTTATCGGGAAACTTGCAAAGGGGCTAAAGTAAAAGGGTGGGGGGAGAAAAAACGGAAAAGAAATGGATGGGGGTGGGGTGGGGTAGTCCAGCTCCGGTCCTCCAAAGGAGAAGATAAAAATAAAAAGCAGGCATCACAAAAGCGTTAGTTCCCTCAAGTAAGCTCTAAATTGGCCCACTGCTGGCAGAAAGTCCGATTATTTATGGCGAAGAGGAATTTACTGATCCCCCCCCCCCCCTTAATTACGCTCATCTCTTTGAAAGGGACTGAAGCCTCAATGTGGGTCATTTAGCAAAATGACATCAGACGCTGTGGCGTGCTCCGAGTATCTCGGCTTTAAAAAATGATTATTCGGTGCCACTAAATGGTATAGATGTACCAACACAGGCTAGATTTTTAACTCTGGAAGACGTGCTGGCTCCCCGTTCTTTGTTGGGTTTTGTAAGATGCATTTTGCGCTCAGCTTTCCGCTTGGCTGGAGACACGCAAACGGAATCCGCAAGTACTGCCGGCGGCCAGCGAGGAGCTGGCGAGAGGCGGAGTAGGATTCTGAGCACGTCCTTGCTAACTGACAAGAAACAAGCCAGCCAAAAACCCACCAATTTCTTTTTGAATCTTGGTAATTGGGTACTTTTACACGCAGCTCACGCTATTCGGATACAGTCACAAGCTTAGATAGGCCAGTGTCTCAAAGCCACCACACATTTCTAAGGCTTTTTAATGTATTTCATTCCAGCTCCTTCTGCAAGGAATTCATATCCTACGTGCCCCTCACTTAACATCAATATGGGAAAGTGTGTCTTGGGGGACAAGAATGGAAACCGTGGCTGACATCCAGGGAAGAACACAGTCATCACTGGGAGAGGACCCCATCTGAATCCCCAACCTCCAGTACCATCATCCTTCCACCCACTCTTAATGTCAGTCTCTCAGCTGCTCTTCCAGTTTCACCTTGAGAAACCCAGACTGGTAACTCCAGTTAGAAAGTGGGTGAAGACCCTCTCTCTACAGTTTTTAAATGTACAGTTATTTTATCAAAGGACAATGCAATCATTAATCACAACCTCACTCTAGGCATTTGAAGCATAAGGGAAAGGGGGAAAAAAAATCCTTCTGTGTGTGTGTGTGTGTGTGTGTGTGTGTGTATCTTTCCTCTAAATTCATCCTAGAGTCATCTGAGTAGGACGAGTTGTAGCACTTACGATTGTCATTTCTCCCGCTTAGTATGTTTCCCACCACTCTCTTCTCCCCCCTCCACCTCTTCCCTTTTGACATTTTGACAAATAATTTTGAATTGGGACAGTGAAGTCAAAAAAGACTTGGAGACTATTTTCATTTGTAAAAAAAAAAAAAAAAAAAAGAGTTTTATTATGAAACTAGTTTGTATAAAACAGGGTTATACATGGTCGTTGTTTTTTTTTTTTTGTAAGTTTGTAATAAAACAGTAAGAAAAAAAAAAGGCAGTGACAGAAATTTTCCAAAAGGCAACCTTATCAAAACCACCTGGCTGCCACTTTGTGTTTGGACAATAGCTGCATAAACTTTGTTCTTCTTGAACAGTATTTAATAACATCATTAATACATTAACAAAGTTTCTAGAAAGTAAGACACATTGGTGCTGAAGTACATCTGGTGGCCTTTTGACCTCCCCTATGAGGAGAGTTCTTTACAAAACCACAGAGGGAAAATGGCAGCTGGAAGGTGAACTACACATCTAAAATATGAAGAGGTAATAGCATTACATGTTAAAGTATCAAGATATACACATTTTAAACCATTTGTACAAAACTCTATAAATTTTTTCTCTCTTATGTACAAAAATATCTTAATATATCCCCAAACTGGTTAGGATAGATACAAATAGATTTTTTATAATAAAAAATTCACAAAAGATTGGAAGCATTCTATGATGGGAACCGTAGAAAAGATGGTGTGAGAGAGGAGGGAGGGAAAAAGGGAGGCTTGGGGAGGAGGCCGCCCGAGGATGGTGTTTCATAGGACTGAGTATAATATAATTTCACTGCAGGCCAAAGTCCACAGCTTATTGGGGTTGGGGCGGAGCGGGGATGCCAAGACGAAAGACGCCCAGCCCTGTCTAGAGGGCTAGGAACTGCGCTTGGAGAGAGGGCGGGGAGGTGGGGGCGCCCAGCTAGCGCTCTCAGCTCTGCCTGTTAGTGGTGGGAGGGAGTTTCTACCCGGCGCGTGCTACTTCTTTCCGCCAGGAACCCCCAGCTTTTGCATACAAGCTCATTTTGCGCGTTGACTCAGGTCCTAGTCGCTCTTCCCATCTCCGCGAGGGATTGGAGTGCCAAAGATACAGTTCTGAGTTCACCCGTTTCATGAGAACCTTTCTTCTTAGGCGGGCGTCACTTAGGTGGCGTTGGGGTTGGTAGTCGGTTGTGTTTGTTTCCCTTCATTTTTTGTTCCTCCCTTCCAACGTGGCTGACGAGAAAGCACTAAAGATGCAGGTTGTGTGATCACCCTATAACATAAGAAGAATGGGGAAGGTCAGCGTGATCTCGGAGGCTGGGGGGAGGGGAGAGAATGTTTGGGACGGGGTGGGTCAGGTAGAGCACCTTTTTTGGGCAG
Organism: Solenodon paradoxus; assembly: GCA_004363575.1. Lineage (NCBI taxonomy): Eukaryota > Metazoa > Chordata > Mammalia > Eulipotyphla > Solenodontidae > Solenodon > Solenodon paradoxus. The sequence continues at coordinate 16,795 of RJWH01003499.1, forward strand.
GTTCTCTTTGCTCGCCAGCATCTTCCCACCTCCAATCCTCCCAGGCCAGAGGTTGACCTCAGGTCAATGCTGAAGCTAGCAAACTAGGATTTTAAATCGACAAACTTTATCAAATCCTTTGGATCTAAACTCCCCTCCCTATCTCTGTTGAGGCAGTCTCCCTCCAAAGGATGACAAGGGATGAAGACAAGAAAGATTTCCCCCAGTTCACTCCCAAATGCAACCTACCTGCTTCCGAAGTCCGTTCGCACCCGGGCCTGCCCAGGCCGAGCCTCTCAGAACCAGTTGGTGAAGTCAAGCAGCTCTTGCTCCTCCGGGCTGAGAGGATCGTAAGAGCCCTCGTCCGAGGAGTAGGATGAGACCGGCGAGCCGGCCATGGAGTTCATATCGTTGGAGTAGTTGGGGGAGATGGTGGGCGACAGGACACCAGCCTGGAAGGCGGCGCTCACGGCGTCGTGCTCGTCCAAGAGCTGCTGCAGCGCACGGATGTACTCGACCGCCGAGCGCAGCGTCTCCACCTTGCTCATCTTCTTGTTGGCCGCGCCGTTGGGGACGTGTTCCCGAAGGGTGGCAAAGCCCAGGTTGACCAGCTTGACGCGGTTGCGCTCGCGCTCGTTGCGGCGCGCCACGGCGGCGGGCTGCTGCTGCGGCAGGCTGTAGCCGAAGCCGCTAAAGTTGAGCCGGCGTTTGCAGCGCATCAGTTCCGGCGAGGACGAGCGCTGTCGCTTGACTTGCTTGGGCGCTGACTTGTGACCGCCCCCTGAGGGCTGGCTGTCGGCCGCCGGGCTCAGCTGCGGCGCCTGCTGCTGCTGCTGCTGCTGCTGCTGCTGCTGCTGCTGCTGCTGCTGCTGCTGCTGCTGCTGCTGCTGCTGCTGCTGCTGCTGCGCGCTCTGCGCCGCCGCTGCCGCCGCCGCTGCCGCCGCCGCCGCCGCGGCCGTGGCAAAGAAGCAGGCGGCGGGCGGCAGGAAGGGCGGCTGGGGCTGCGGCTGGGGCTGGGGCAGCTGGCCCGCGCTGCCGCTCTCCATCTTGGCAGAGCCCTCCATGCGCAACGGCGGCCAAGGAGTCTCGGACTCGGAGCTAGCGGGGACGCGAGGTGCGGGCACGCGAGGGGGACACAGACAGGACGTGGGTGCACGAACAGAGCGGGAAGAAGCAGAGAGATGAAGAGGGAGCCTGGAGGGAAGTTAAAAAAAACACAAAGTCCTCGGGAGACTTCTTAGGATGGGAGCAGAGAAGGTGCCAAAGCTTTTCCTCCTCCCTCCGCTCCTCCTGCTCCTCCCTCCCCTCCTCCCTTCGCGGGTTGGCTTCGGGAGCCTCGCGTGGCGCTCGCGTGTGAGGCTGCAGCTAGCGGCTTCTTGTTTAAAAAAAACAAGAAAAGGCAACAGAAGAAGCAAAAGTCAGTGCGCTCTGCTGAGTCTCCGGGTCCTCTCCCCCTAGGGCTGCGCTCTCCAGCGCCGGGTCTCGCTCTCTGTGACTTAGGCTGTTATTAGAATTTTCTGAACCCCCTCTCCTCCTTATTTCCTTCTTTCACTCGTCCTCCCCAGCCGACTCCCAGTCGGTGCGCCTTCCACGTTCCCTGGCCAGAAGTGAGAGAGTGCTGGGCGGCCGGAGTGCGGCCGCCTTTTCAATGGGACACCCAGCCCCACGCGCAGCCCTGGCCCCGCCTCGCCCCCCACTCCCCGCTGTCGCGGCGAGCGGCTGCAGCCCCCACTCCCCCCTCCTTTTGCCTCCTCCTTCCACCCGACTCCCTAAACTGCCCCCTCCCCTTCCCCCGCCGGTTCCCGGAGGCCGCTCGGTGCAAACTC
>RJWH01003499.1:18699-151366 GCA_004363575.1 Solenodon paradoxus
GGGGGGGGGGGGGGGGGGGGCGGGGGGGCGGCTTCACGGCGGGGCAAATGGGTCTGGCATTTGGGGGCTTTGGGTGATTAGGTTCGGAGTGAGGTGCCCTGAGGTTCTCTTGGAAACTTGGAGCGCAGCGCAGGGAATGGGAATGGTTTGGGCAGAAAAAGTGGCCCGAGGCGGTGTGAAGTTAGGGGTGGAAGGGGGCGCTATTTGGGGGGCTCTCTGTCCTTGGGAGCTGAAGCAAATTTTGGATTGACGTCAAGAAAGATAAGAGCTGTGTGTGTGGGGTGGGGGTGGGGGCTGCGTCGGAAGTACTGTGAACAAAGTACTTTTAAGACTTAGATTCTAGTCCAAAGCGTCTGGTCACTAGCTCTGTGGCCCTTGGTAAATGACTTTCTCTCAGAGCCTCTGTTTCTTTGACCTTAGCAACTAAAGGTTGGATTAGCTGGTCTCTAATGGTGTGAAAACTAGGATGTGCTTCCCACAATGAGGCAGGTGTCGAGGGGCTTGTTGAAGGTGGTTCTGACCAGCGCTGTAGGTAGGTGTGCACGTCTGGGACGCTCCCAGGGTGACCTCCGACCAGCTGGTAGCATCGCTGCCCCTCCCCCCAAGGAATATTCCAGACTAGTTGGGTGTAGGGGGTGCTTAAAGAGAGGGGCGCTTGGGATTTCCCCGGTGGGTCTGAGCAAAAAGAGGATGTGGGGTAGAGGGGGAGTGTGATGGCGCCTGGGGGGCTGGAGAGGTTCTCTGGTTGTTTGCAGACCGCTGCAGGCGCCTCGGCGGCCTTGGCGCAGCCTCCATCCCGCCCCAGGCGTGTGCCCGGCGGCCGGTGGCAGGCGACTGGGAGCCAAGCCCGGTGGGGCCGTGTGCTGGCGCGCGGGCCGAGGGAGGGGGAGGTGCCTGCCGCCGTCGCTCGGCCGCTTGGACTGCGCCCGCCCAGACGTCCTTCCCGGGCCCTCGGCCCTGGCAAGGTCTGGCCCAGCCTGGTCCAGCTTCGCGGCGCCGCTGCGGCCAAAGCTGACCAAGTAAGGGGCCCCTTGTCTGTGCTGCTCGGGTTGGGGCAAGGGTCCGAGGCTGGGGCGCGTCTCAGGTGGCGTCAACGTAGGAAGAAGAGAGCGGAGGGTAATCATTCGGTTGATTTGTCCTGTAGAAACAGGCAGTTTTGATTAGAGATCTGGGTGCTGGATGATTGTAGTGAATCATCCGGATAATTGCTTCTCATTGAACTTCTCTTTGTCGAGATGGATTTTTCCAAAGCGTCCGTGGGGGAGGAGGGGGGGACCCCAAGAGCTGCTTTTAGTGTGTTCGGCGGGCTGCCTCGAGTTTTGTCAGAACAATGTAGTGGCGATGGACGGTAAGGACCAGCCCCTCCCGACGACAGTCCCTCCCCATCTCTGCATCACTCTTCACTTTTAAGACGGGTGGACTGGGGACTGAATGGTGCCAGCGGAGACCAGTTCTGTGAAGCGCCCCCCCCCCACACACACACGTGCACAGCGCTTCCCCACAGTCACCGGTGGTTTGCCTACCCCATATCACTTTGCTGAACTCCATCAGATTTATACCTTCCACCTCTCGCCACCCCCCGCGCCCCCTTCCCCCATGAAGGAAACTTAGAGGGTTCCAAGATCACATTTGTCTTTTCCAGGATGGATAAAGGAAGCCTCTTACTACCTGGAGAAATAGCGGTTAATCTGGCACTTTCCGCATCCAAATGCTCAGTCTGGGAGCAGGCCTCTAAGATGCACCTAGGAATGGCCTTCCGGTGCCCCCATTCACTCCTCCTTAGCAAAATAGCCCACTTAGGAATGGGTGAGTAGCCCGTCTCCAGGGCTGTAAGTGCATTTTCTTACATCAAGCGGAATCGCAGTCCCAGGGCCTGTTGCAAATCAGATTATATTCTTCCGCACGTAACAAAGATCCGTAGTCCTAACTTTACCACTCTTTGGCATGGTGAACTTGAACAAGCCCGTCTTCCCTTACCACCCTCAGGTCCGGGATCTGTAGGGGAGCCGCCTGCATGGCCTCATTTAGAAATGCAACCAGGAGCGCTGACAATTTGCGGCAAGATCGTCAGCACTTGTTCTGTTTCTTCTCTGGTGTGGGCTTTCTGTGCGCACAAGAGATTCTAATCATCAGGCACTTGAAGGCCGGAATCCACTTTCAACCCCCGCCCCTGCCCCCCCACCCCACACACACCAGGCAGTGGGCACCCAAGTAGAAGCAACACCTACTGAAGCTGCCCACTGGAGTGGACCCACGTGTTGATCTCTGCCCAGGAGAAAAGACAGCAGGCACCTGGATCCTGCCAGCCAAAGCCACAAGAACATGTGTCTCTATTCTCCCCGCTCCAGCCCCACACCAATATCCTGTCCTCAAACTCCTGGGTCCCTCAACCTTAGCCTGCTTTCTTACTTGGTTTGCAAAATCTACAAGAACACAGATGTTCTGTTCTTCCTACTCCAGTAAACACAAATTTACCCACCAAACTTCTAGCCCAACCTTGTAGTCTCCACCTCTTCAATGTTTAGTCATCTAGAAACCTCAATCTCTCTCTCTTCTATCTCTCTCTCTCTGTCTCTCTCCCTCTCTCTCCCTCTGTCTCTCCCTCTGTCTCTCTGTCTGTCTCTCTGTCTCTCTCTCTCCCTCTCTCGCTCCTCTCTCCTCTCTCTCTCTGCCCGTAATGACTAGACCACCAAAGAAGAGTTTACCACTGAAATAAGCTTTCTGGTTGTTTTAACCAGTGTGGAGCAAAGGACTGAGCATGAGGAGCCTATTAAAATCCTGCCTCTGACCCTGTGACCAAGCTTATGACCCTCCTTCCCCCATACACACATCTAAAGATGGTCACACACTCTCCTAGCCCAGGGAACCTCAGACCTTACCCTTAAAGGTAAAGTATATGGACTTGCTTTGGGAGCCTGGCTCCGATGGCCTACAGCTGTGACTTTGAGTGAATAACCATATACAGAGTCTTGCTTTCCTCATCAGTTCCTTGCATGTAGATCTAGCCTCTACCTCCAGGGGTATGAGATTTCAACCAAGTGTTTGTGGAGCACTTCTGATCGGGTTGCCCTGGAAGGATCGGTAAGAATAGTCCTTCTAAATCAAGGAGGAAGTCACACTTTCTCTTGTCGTCCTTCGTGGGTGGGTCAGTGTGGAGCCACACTGTGATCATTGCTCCAGGCCTTGGAGATTCCTGCTATCCTGTCTCAGAGTCCCAGCATCTGGCAATGGGTGACTCCTGCCATTTTTGAAGAATGGTAGTGAGGCTAGAAAGTCAAGGGCATGCACATAAGACATTAGTTTGTAACATAAACTGTAGCAAATGAGAGCACATGGTCTGCACATGGAAAGGGATTCAGCAGAGCCACTGGCCCTGGCCTCCAGTTTTCTGAGGGTCCCTTGGCAACCAGTACATCTGACTCTGAGCAATGCCTGGGGCCTCTACTTAGTCCTGACATTCAAGGGCCCACTTTTTAGCTTTGGAGAAAGATGAAAACAGCTCACAAAAGGGGCATTTGATACTTTCACTATAACTGGGGTTGATGCACAGCCTTTGCTTATCTGTCAAAAGCTGCCCAGAGAATGAAATCTGATGTTGCCTATGAATTTACTTTGTAAATCCTTTCCTATGTCTCAGGAATTGCTGTTCTTGTGCTGGGGAGACAGGACACTGATGCACACAATTATCCCATAAAAATAAGAAGGTTTTTCTTTCTCCTCCAAAATACTAAGAGCCTTGATTTTTGCACCTTCAGATTCCTCTTCTAGGTCAATCTCCAGAAATGTGCCTCTTCTCTCTGTGGAAGGAAGATCTGCCTCCTCTCTTTAAAAGCTCCATCTTTGCTTTTCTTTGGAAAAGGAGCTTTAATATTCAACATGAAACTAGGTTTTTCCATAGAATGAATCACTCAATGCAATTAGATGTATAGTGGATCCTGAAGGCGCAAAGGACTTACAAGATAAAGACAGGTTTTAGACTCTTGAATTGGACATAAGACTTTTTAGTGGGACCCTCACTTCTGGTTAGTGACAAGTCCCAGAAATCATGGGAACTTTGAGAAAAGTGAGCCCAGCACATTCCTACCAGAAAACTGGTTTCCAGTAGCAATAACATAGGACCTCTGTTCTGGGATGGATGGTGCTTTAGGCCTGTGCTTGACAGCGTCCGATGAAAATGAAAAGAACATTTCTGCACAATCTGCTGTCTTCAAGCATGCCCTCCCCAAGGGGATTTTGGGAACTGATGCTGTCCAGCCTGGCTTCGGTCTGAGCAGCCTGGAATGACATGTTCAGGGTGAGCTGCAGAGTCAAATCACAGACCCGCCTTGACTTTTGGGTCCCAGCAGGCAGGCCTGCACCTGCATTAAAGAATCCAGGCTGCTAACAAATCTATTTGCTTTTTCAATATGCCCTAAAGAGAAAAACAAGACAAACAAACAAACAAAAAAAACAAAAAGGCTGGAAAAACAAAACAAACAGCAACAACAAAAAAAGCACAAACTATTATTTTATTGTGGCTTTTGGTTTGAGAGGGGGAGGTTTGGGATGGGGGGCGTGGAGGGGGTAATTTGCAGCCAACCTCACAAGTCCTTTTGAAGTTCTCCAAATAAGGAGAAGTAATGCTAAGTCTTTATTTTTTCTAAAGCCCCATTTACATTATGATTAAATACCTTCCCGGGATAAGCATAAAGAAAGTCGTTAATCTATATAGCTCTCCAAAGAATCAATACATTCTAAACTTTTGTAGGATTTGTTACACTCTATTTTGTTACAGTAGACCAGCTCCTCTGTCTAGGCACATGGAGCCTTTCTCTCCCCCTCCCCACCTCCTCCAAGAATGAAAATAAAGTAAAAGTCTTTCACGGTAAACAAAACCAGCTGATTCTTCACAGAGAACCCATGAATAGCTGGAGAAGAAAAAAAAAAAAAAAAGACCTTACAATAAATGGTGCATTTTTTTCTCCGCTGGGTATAGTATTCAAGGATCAGGGCAGTATTCAAACAGAGGTCCATTTTTTGCTCAGCAAGAGAGTTTAGAAAAGAAGCGTGGGGCCCATTCAGAGGCTCCCCCCTTCACAATCGCAGGGTTCTATGAAACCTATCTTCCATGCCTTGTCGGAGTGTTCTGGGGACCAATTAGTGCTTTGTTGCTCGGTTTCTTTGCTGAATCTTTGAGCAGCAAGAAAAAACGCTCTCGAGTCTCCCCTTATTTTGACCATTTCAGTCATTACTCAGTGTAATAATTAATATGACAACTGGACGCTCGCGTTTGTATAGAAACACCTCGGCTACAGGAGCCGGCGTGCAGTGGGTGGTAACCAGCCGCACATCAGCCCCCTAAGCCACACACACAAAAACGGAATGAATGGCCAGCGAGAAAGCGAAGGAATAAAGATGAAATAGTTGGCACAACGCAGAGGAACATAAAACAGACTGGAAGGGAGAGGGAGGAGGAAGGGGGATGATTAGAAGGGGAGAGGGGGAAACAACCTACAGAGGTTAGCTTATTTTGAAACTGTTTTCTGAATAGAACTGTGGAGGTGAGTGGCCCGCTTTCAGTCCAGTTTGTGCCCCCCCCACCCCCCAACTTAAAGAACTGTCTTGGAACGCCAGATGGTGGGGGATGGGGATGGGGGTGTGGGATGGGGGTGGAGGACCGAGGAGGGGAAGAGGGAAGGAAGGTTCCAGAACCTTCCGTTCTCCCCAGGGGGCCTTCCAGAAGGTGCACCCACCTCGTCACCCAGCCCAAGTTCCCAGCTCCTTATTTGACTTCATTTTTGCAAAAATTCTGTTCGCCATTGCGCCTGCTTGGCTCTTTAGGATCGGCTGGAGATTAGAGCGCCAGCGTGGATGGGAAACCAAGTGAAGCTGCGACGGGCCCTTTCGGATGCGCTCCAGCCGCTCGGCGGTGCCGCCGGAAAAGCGGTGCCCTGCGGAGGGAGGGGTCTCCCCGGGTAGCGCACGGCCGGACTGGGCAGGCGCGGCGCTGCACCCCCGCGCTGTCCGGGTCCCCGAAAGCGCGCCCCGGGGTTGCGACCCGCTCGGCGACGGCTTAATAAATAATTAGAGGGTTTAAGCGCGTTAGCCACAGCTCATGCTAATGAGCCAGATAAGGGCTCCTCGCTAACCCGAAGTGACAGTTTGCACAGAGGAGGGAAGAAAAAGTCTTTCTATTTCTTCCCCAATTTGATGGTTCCTTCTCAAATTCATGGGTTCCTAACTCAATTCCTTGATTCCCTCGATTTCCCTCTCCTGCTCCCTCGCGCTTCGTACACCGTACGGGCTTTTTTGATCTTTCCAGGGTCCTGGGCTAGCCGCGTGGTGACGTCACGCTCCCGCCCCCGGGTGCCTAGGAATGACCTGCCAGGAAAGTTCATTCTCAGGGCCGCCTGGTCACTCTCAGCCCTCAGACTATGTGGCTTACTGTGCCTTTCTTTACACAGCGTGGGACGCCGGCGCCCAGGTGCCCATGTGGGGGAAAGACTTCAAAACTCAGGACCAGGGGCCTCCGGGAATCCCCGGGGTTCTGCGCTCGGTGGGAAGCTCTGCACTCAACCCGGCAAAGGGGAGCTACTGTCTGGGACGCGGCTTGCAGGTCCCGGAAGCCCCAGAAACTCTCCTGCCACCTCCCGAAAGCGGGGGCAGTTTGCCGCGGTGACTGAGGTTAGTCGTGTGTCCCCATTGTGTGGCCACGTGTCCTGTGTCCATCATCACCGCCCCAAAAGTCCGAGCTCAGCCCGACTCCTTGCGGTGCGGCTTGGGAATGCTCAGGCCTGCAAATCACTGGATCCTCCGGGAGCGGCCCGGCCGCGGTGCAGACCTGGACGCCGGCCCGGAGGCCGACGGAACGTTTACTTGCAGGGCTGGAAGTGGCTGCTGGCAGGGCTAGAAGTCCACCTGGGAACCTGTGACCCCCCCCCCCCCCAGTCTGCCAATTAACTCCTTTCTCCCTCCCCACCACTTCCTTAGAATTAGTATTTGCAGAGGAGTCTTTGGGGTCCTTTGTAGGGGAAGAGAAGAGGGAGATTTCTAATGCGGAGATAGTCAAGGACATGCAACTTTAAGCAGCAACCAAGACAAAATCCATTTGTAAAATGTGGAGAACGGTGTCCAGCACACAGCAAAGCTAAATTTTTTTGTGAAAGAAGTCAAGCATACTAAAATACATGACATTTCTCTAAGATGTTAGAAATACTGCTTCAGTCTAAAAATGATGGTCACAGATTCGCACCTTGATTTATCAAATGACCATTAAACATAATCAGAAATGTGACAGCCCTGGCCTTCAGTAAGCGTGTGCTTTGGTGGACAGAAAAGGAAGCCTGTAAGAAGAGAAGACTCGTTAAAATAAAGAGTATAGGCAATTGTTCGCGTTCAGTAATTCCCAGTCTCCTTCATTTGCTAGGTTGCACCCACATAAATACACAATCTAGGTCAAAACAAAACAAAACAAATAAACAAGCAAAAAACAGTGGACTTGTTATGCAAACACATCCTGAAGTCATCCAGTCCCTCTTCCCCAACCGGATGGTTAACCCTAGTTCCTCTTTTATGAGAATTCAGGAGCAGGCACTAATGAACCTAACACCTCCTTTAACACCAAGTGTTAAGAGCAATGAAAAGGCCAGCCTCCTGAGGTCAAGAGACAGATTCCAGGTTCTGGAACTTTCTCGTTCTGCCCTGGAGCACAATGCTCACTCTCTACCAAACTGTTCTCCATCTACAAAATGACAGAGCTCAATAGACAGTGACCACAAGGCCACCTGACTGTCCAGTTGCATGGCTCCTCTCTCTGAGCAGACAAACATCTTTTGCTGAACTTTTTCTTCAGGAACCTTCAGGGACAAGTGACCTCATCCATGGCGTCTTGACGTGAGACCAGTCCTTACTGGTCCAGGACTATGCTTTTAAGTGATGTCATGGGCTTAACCCGACTTTAGCCCTGGGGACCAGGGACGAGGTCAGTTGTCATCTCATCAGATTTCACTGCAAGGGGAAACAACTCTCCGTTCTCAGACTTGATTTGGGAAACAGGATTCCGTTCTACCGTCTGGAATTGGTCTGGAATTTGGGCGCCCAGGAACTAGGAAGTTTTCCTTTGCGGGTTGTGTGAGTTGCTTGCCACCTGCTGGTCACTTTTAGAATAGCAGCGGGAACGGTGAAAACCTGGCAATTACATTTATTCAGTACAGTAAGTAGATTTTGCTAATTCTACTATGCAATTCAAGTCAACCTAAAAGCACTGTGCTGCCTGTAGAATGTTCCCTACAATCCTCACATTAGAAATATAGGAGCTGCCTGTTAATATTCAGTTTCTGAAACTTCATCCCAGATCCACTAAATCAGAATCTGGCCAACACTGGCTTTTTTTTTTTTTTTTTTTTTTTAAATGAAGTTGGGGTTCCTTAGTACTCTGAAGACGGAGAATTACTTCTTCATGATATCCAAGGGGCTAATTCTTCATTAGTCAGACTGCGAAGCGCTAATCTCTTCTGATACAAAGTTGCAGTAGTACCCTAAGTAATTTTCCTTGGGTCAGGGAATGTCTCCTTGACTTCTGAAGTATGTGCGGGAGCATGGGGCGGGGTGGAAAGGTTTGGGAAGTTATTACAGAAATGGTTTTCCATGCTGACCCTGAAGAATGGTCAGAAGCGGGAAGAAAATGTCTGGAACCACTCTCCCAGCACAGGGATATTTTTCTCCTTTGTCTTTTGAGACACGCAGCCTTGAAGCTCACTCCTGTCTGGTCACCCATTCAAGGTTATTTCTTGGTCTGTTTGTGCCCAGAACAGATCCTCCTTAGAAAGCTTCCATTCCCGTCCTTCAGTCCTTCACTGTGATTATTTATCATCTTCACGTCTGCCCTATCTCCTTTCCCAAGCTCTATTTCTTTCCAGTCTGAGCTCTCCTTTACTCAGACTGGAAAGTTTGATTATTATGCAAACCAGTAAGTGATAAAATGCTCACCCTCCCTCCTAAAGAAAAGTCTATGATCACCTTCACCCCTTCAGTCAATTCTCTTGGAACCATAGTCCAAACCCACAATTCCTCTTATTTGTCTTTTCCTTACCACTGAGCTTGAGCACATGGGACTTCTTCTCTTCGATGGTTAATTTTATGTGTCCATTTGACTGGGCCATAGGGTGCCCCAGTATTTGGTTTAGCATCATTTTGGGTGTGTCCATGAGGTTGTTCTGGGGGAGATGAACATTTGAGCAAGGGGGCTTCTTTCCCTAATGTGGTGGATATCATCCAATCCACGGAAGACCAGAGTGAACAAAAAGGATGAGTAAGGGAATTCACACACACACACACACACACACAAACACACACACACACACACATTTTGCCCTAATGTCTTCAAGCAGGGATTCTGGTCTCAACTCATACTCAGGGACAATACCACCTGCCCTCCTGGATCTCTAGTTAGCCCACTGCAGACCCTAGAACGTCAACTTTTATAGTCATTTAAACCAATTCCTTATAATCTCTCTATTAACTCATCCATCCATCCATCCATCCATCCACCCACTCATCTATATCTATCATTTCTCTTTCTCTGACAGCTTGTTTTCTCAGCACTAATTTTTAGTTTCCCACCTCCATTATAGCATCTCCCGATGACATGTTTTAGCGCCCACCTCTTTTACGGATGACTCTCAACCTCCAATTCTAGCCTTGAACTTTCTCTGTGACCAACATCACTGGTGAATCAATTGCGATGTGTTGGAAACTGAGCTCACCATTCTGACTCCCTTGTAAATTTTTTGTATTTCAGGATTTCACATCATCTATTTACACAGGCAAAACAAAGCCTTGGGACATAGCTTATGTTTCCCCTACTATTTCATACATTCTCTACAAGTTTAAAATGTAAAATAGATATGATTAAAAGCATTGCCCTCTTGTCTATCAGTGATATGACTGCCCTATTTAAATATTCTTCCAATTGTTCATCTTATTTCCAGTTTCAACTCCCTCATATACTTTCTCCTTGTGCCAGAATGACCTAATGACATAGTCAAATATAGAAACGACATCAGAATGTAAAGTAATGGTACTTTATATCACAAACCAGGCAAAATGTTCTTTTCAAAGTATAACATACCCTAAGCTCCCCTATTCAAAACCTTTCAATAGCCTTCCATTTCCTTATGCTAAGAATCCCTGCCCTTGAAGTTCCATAATAGTAGAAATTCTTCTTTGCCTCCTTTTGCATGCCCAGCACTCAGCATGGTGCCTGGAGCAAGACAGGTCCTCAATAAATGCTTGCTGTTGGAATGAATGGACTTGTGGAACTAAATCTATTTCACTGGCATAAGATGGATACATCTGTTATAAAGTGGCATGTTCAGTGCTTCTAAGGAAGCATTTAAAGAACTCAGAGGAAGAACTGAAATGGCGGTGAACTGAATGTATTCTATAAAGACGTGGATTTACTATGATGCGCTCCTTAAACTTTTATAATGTGATGGTGCGATATTCCTTCAAGACAATTAATGCAAATTAAAAAGGAATAAAAGCAAAGCAATAAGATAAGGGACTCAGAAAAAACAACCTCTCTTTCTTGGCATGAGTGGCCCCTCATTTACCACTTGGTATGGTTCTTTCTGGTAATCAGTGATATTTTGATGTGAATCTCTTCCTCATCTCAAGGGAAGTGATCAGATCTTCTCCCAAGGAATGCGCAGAACCTGGTATGTAGCAGGTGCTTACTGCTCAGTGTGGTTGTTATTCTTGATGTTAGACAATGAGGGTTGTAACTGGTCAGAAGCCTCCCTGTACATCTCCACAGTGTGCGAGAAGGGGCTCGGTGGCGACAGTGGGGGACAGGTGGGGAAGCTTAGAATGATGAGGTTTACATGAACTGCTGCAGTACAGATACTGCTCATTCTTCCAGCAGAATGTACACCCCAGGCGCGTCTGTGTCATCTTCCAGTGGTTCGAGTCCCATAATAGGATCTGACATGATAGAAGCCCAATAAATATTCCTATGGAGTCACTTATTTGAAACCTACTTGATGTCAAGCTTGTAGTTGGTTTCAAGATGCAAAAAATGGAAAGAAGATACTCACTCCTTGTTTTCAGGGAGATCACATTATATATATATATTTTTTTTTTAAAAAATTAATTAATTAATTTTTTTTACAGAAGAACCTGCAAAAAGCAATTCTGAATGCAAACCCAGAATGCCAGCAGTATGTGGAGGGAGATCAAAGGAAGGGCAGTTGCATCTCCTTGGTGAAGACAGGCAAGGAAATTAAAGGGACACAAGAATGGAAAAGGGACTCTCACACTGACGTCATCACCGCTTTGCTTTGGGGACAATTCAAGAGGCGTGCCCTGGTGGAGTAGCGGTTGGGTCTATCACCTATGAAGGCTGCAGGCCACATAGCCCTGGGTTCCAGTCCTGGATCAGGGGAGTAGGGGGACAAGGGCGGGGTGGGGGGAACAACCAGTGTGAACAACTAAGTGACAAATAAAGTGCTTCCTCCTCTACTCCCTGCCTGCCTGCCCACTCTTCATTTCTGCTGGCACCTTTCCTTTAAAAAGAAAGAAAGAAAAGAATTTATGAGCCTTCAATTAGCTATTGAAGGTAGAATACTATGCCTGTGAGAGGTTCAGAATGTTTTTCATTTTATTTATTTATTTGTGTGCCTAGGAAATCCTCACCTCTCCTTTCTGCTGGGGTATCAACTTCCTTCCTCTGCCACCACTGTCTCAGGACCAGCTGGCCACCTCCCGTACCTGCTCCTAACACTTGACTGCCACCTAGCCCAGCACCCAGCTGTCTTCCTTGTTTCATGTCCATTTCTCTCAGAGACTTCAAGTTGGACACTCAGAGTGTACTTTTCCTTTCCTATTCACATAATTCCTGTGCCAAGGTTGATACAGATTTGGGGAGCTTATAAAGGTTTGAGGCTTATGAAACTTGGAACTTGATTTATAAAAAAAAAAAAAAGACAACCACATGCAATTATAATATTAAGTAGAAATATATATCTTTGTCACAGAAATATATGCAAATGATCTGTTACATAAAGCTAGTAAAATGTCATAAGTTCCAAATAAATTAATTTAGTCTCATAAATTGATTGCCTAATACATTTCTAGGACACCTTTTCTTCTATATATTTTGGTGCATACTCAGATCATCATAATTTTTTAGCTCATCTTTAGAGAAAATGACAAATAGAACTCATATTTTCCTATAAAGATGATTGAAATGTACTCTTTATTACCGATAGTTTGGCTGCTTAAAGCATACCACTTCATATACAAATGCACTAATTATTTGTAGAACGTCTGTGGATTTGTGCCACATAAACATAGGAATTCTGATACATTGATTTCACAAAATTCTTATCATAAAAGGAAAGATAGTGTGAGTATAATTTTTCATGCTTTATTATGCAGGATATTCCTAACAAGGAAGGCCAATCTGGATTTTTTTTGTGAGGAGGGGTTACCCAAGCATGCAATATTTTTTGCAGTTTTACTGAGTTATAATTCACAAAAATTGTGCACATATTTATATTTATATATATATATTAGTGTGCTCATGCATGGTGAGATCACTCAGAAGCTACCATCTCAGTAAATCTAGTATATACAATGCATTATCGTTAACTATTCTCCTGTTACTGTACAGTAGATCTTTAGAGAGGAAATTGCTTGAACCAGGGGTTGAAGAAATTGGACACTTTGAACATGCTCTCAAGACTTCTGGTCTCAAACCGTAAGACTCAGTAACTCAGGACAGGGACTGTTCCTGGGCAACCTTTTTACATCTAGAGAGTAGGAATAACTATCTTTGAAAGTGACTGCAAATGACATACGTGTATCCACTCAATGTGAATGAAATGCATCTGTATCTTAAATTCATAGTTCGATCTCAAAAATGTCTGGACCACCAGACATGTAAAGTATGATGTAGAAAATGTCTGAGTGGAAAGAGATGCCAGTCTTACCTGATTGTACTTTAACTATCTTACTTGGAATATTTTTTACGACAAGGTATGCCTTCATATTGCAAATAAATCCATTTCTCACACCCTTCTGGAAGCCTTGAGGGGCATCTCAGTAGGCGCAGGAGCCTCAGACTTCAGCTGTATTAACTCCATGGCAAATTCCCTTTCTGGACCTCTGACCAGGTGGTCAACACACAGTGAATGAATGAGCTAATGACTGAAATCAAGGAAAAACAACATGGGGTTTGGATTCAAATGATTCATGTGATTTTGAATAAATCCCTTAAATAGTCAGAATTTATTTCCTCACTTTGAAAATGGAGAGAACAATCCACCTCTTCCAGAAAACGTATAAAAGTATTCTGTAAATCAGAAAGTGAAATGCAAGTAGAAAATTATTTGTACAATCGTAACACGTACAAGACAGTGTAGGTTCTCCTTTCACATAATAGCCCAAAGAGATCCAGTCCAGCAGGGATCTTCTCAGATTAGCGTGGAGATGGTAACTTCGGTGGCTTCTTTGAGCCTTCTGAGAGCAGTGGAGTTATCTCTGAGAATGGCGCTCTCTCTGAACACAGCCTAGGAGTCATCTTTGCCCTGTATCTCACCCTTACCCGTCTTATCTAAAATGACTTCATTTTTCAGTCTTCCATTTCTCAAATCCATTCTCTTCTCCTCCTCTTGACCACCAACCAGCACCACTCTACTGTGAGGAACAGTGACTTTCTTACTGGACAACTTTAACCCGACCTGTTCTTGCTCCCTCTTTGCTCCCAATACTGCAGCCAGAGTGATACTGTGACAATTGTGACCTCATGCAGCCACCCTCCAGTCACAAACTTAAATAGCTTCCCAACTCTTTCAGGATAAATATTTCTTAAAAGCATTTAAGATGGTCTACAAGGCTTTATACGATCTGGCTCTCGGCCCTCCAGCTACGCCTTCAACTACATTTCTCACTGCTTTTTCCGAATGACTTTTGTAATGCTACTCTTTCTTCCAAGAAGCCTCCAGAAGGTTTTAGGTTCTTCTCTTCCCCTTTCATCCAGGTCTTTTCTACTCCATGTCCTTAGATCCAGGAAACTTCCAGGGGAAAGGGTCTTGCAGCATCATGGACAGCCCTTTCATGCCGTGTGTTGTGGTTGTATGTGTGAGTGTATTCTTGTGATTTGATGAACAGCTAACTCCGAAAAGAACATAAACTGAAGGAGATAGCTGCATCATTGATCTAGAACAGTGCCTATCTTGCAGCAAAAGCCTATCTAGCATTTTTAGGTTGAATGGGTGAGACTCAGTTTTCACTAGTTACCCAAGTGTCTCCTTAACTATTGTGATCTATGATGCTGTGAGCAAAGGGGTGCAGATATTTTATTTTTATGATGGGAGATTTTGTAATTGCTGGGTCTATGGCCAGGAGTAAGACTGCTGCATCAATGGCAAATCCATTTTTATTTGTGTGAGGAATCTCCATACTGTTTTCCAAAGAGGTTGCATCAATTTACACTCCCACCAACCATGTAGAAGGGTTTTTCACTCTCTCCAACCCACCTCTAACATCTGTTGTTTCTAGTCTTTTTGATATAGGCCATTCTCACTGATGTGAGGTGGTATCTCACTGTGGTTTTTATTTGTATTTCTCTGATGATGAGTGATGCAGAGCATTTTTTTCAGGTGTCTGTCGGCCATCTGTGCATTTTCTTTAGATAAGTGTCTAATCAGTTCTTCTGTCCATTTCTTGATGGGGTCATTTTCTTTTTTATTGTTGAGGTGTGTGAGCTCTTTATATATTTTGGAGATTAAGCTCTTAGCTGATTCAGGTTGTGTGATTATCTTCTCCATTTCTGTGGACTGTCTTTTAATTTTAGTGGTGGTTTCTTTCAGTGGGAAGAAGCTTTTCAGTTTGATATAGTCTCAACTGTTTAGTTTTGCTTTGGTTTTTTATCTTTCAAAAATTTCGTGCAGGTTTTCCCTCTACCGGGAACCCTGTTTCCCCAGATCTTTGAATTTGTAGACTTTTCATAATTCAGTTCTCCTAAGGAAGGAATGCCAGCAGGCAAGAGGAGTTCAACATCTACACGAAAATCTCCCAAAGTAATTAACCACTTTAATAGACATAAAGGAGCACCTCACATTAATTTCTTGGTAGATGGAAAACACTTCATGATAAACAAACCTCAGAACACTAAGGACAGATAAGATTTTATAAATCTGAGCATAGTCATACTATCAAACCTCTACATCAAGCCTGATATAAACAGGGACTTTGAGTACATTTACAGTACATCGGTTTCCAGCCTGTATGCCCACTATTAGTACCATTGCTTACTATATGTGGGCCCAGATTATTCACCCAGTAAATTCAGAGTTAAACCAATCAAAATATCAGCTGGAATGTGGAAGAATAGATGTGCATTAATAGATATGTAAACTTTGGGAAAATAAAAGCAAGAAAGGGAAGGTGCCAACCAGATGGCAAGGCATGATACCAAACCACACTGTGACAGCAAGTGCGGTAAGATAATGACACCAGACACAATGGAATAAATACGGGAATAAAATTAAAACTCAGAATCAAAATCAGGTTTAAAGGCAACTTGTAAAGTTGCAGCAAAAGTCACAGAGCCTTCTGCTCCCTGTCTCAAGAAGACACCTTCCATCTCAGCTCAGAAAGTTCAGGCATTAAAAAGTCAGTGGGTCATGCACACTGATGGCTTAGTGATAAAGTTTGCTGGACACTGTCCATATACATCCCAGGGGCCTGGGTTTGTGACCTGGGGTGGGTGGCGGGGGACAACCAAGACTGACAGCTTGATGAAATGAACGCATGCTTCTTCCTCCTCTCTATTCCTGCCTCTCTGTGTCTGTTCACCTTCATTCCTGCCTGTATTTTTCCTTTAAAAAAAAAAAGTCAATAGAGGTGTGCCTTTTACCTTAGGTGACTGAGATGCTGTGTGTAAATCACATATAGTCCAAGGACCAGAGTTCCAGACCCCAGGAAATGTGAAAACCAAAAATGAACAACTAAATAAATAAAGATATTTCTTCCTCCCCACCCCATCCTTTCTCTCTTCTTTCCTCTTCTCACTTTTGTCTTTCCTCTCTTGGAAAAAGCCAATGAATGAAAGTCATATGCATATATACATATATATATATATATATACACACACATAATATATTATATAAACATATATATGTCGTTGAAAATACGACTCATGGTATGGAGGGAAAAGAAAACAAACCGTTTGGGTCATTGCTGTATCCTGTTGACAAAAAGCAATGCAGATAGATTAAAGATCTAAATGTGAAGGAGAAAACTATAATGATGACAGAGGAAGAGAACTACCTCTGTAACTTAAAAACAAGGAATCACTTCCTAAATAAGACTCTAAGAATAAAAACCACAAAATGCTTTTTGAAAGACATCATTTTATTACAGAGGAAAAATTTTTTCTCAAGCAAGTACACCAGTTGACAGTTAACTGACAGTGATAGATTAGGAGATGTCACCTGTAGTGACAGAGAAAGACACAGGATTAATATCTAGACCCTAGAACTTATTCGTGCAAATCAATAAGGAAAAACAGGAATAAGGAAAACAAAGGCTGTGACAATTAATGATTCATAGCAGAGGAAATCTAAAGGGCAGAAGTGTAGAAAGGAATGTCCAAACTCATTTGTTTTATGACAAATGTCAAATAAAACAGCAAGGACAGCAGGCATTTGGAAAACACCAAGTATTCTGAATACCCAGCAGCAAGAACTTTTTGCCCTGTTGGTGGGAGTGTGGACTAGTACAAGCCATTCTGAAGGACACTCTGACAGAACTCTGTGCAATTGCAAATATTTGTTCCCTAGGATTCACAACTATGTTCCAGAGAAATTCTCACACTGATCTCTAAGGGCAAAGGGAGAAGGATTTTATCACAGCACTGTTTGGGGGTGATGGGAAATTGGAGACAGTTTAGGAATCCGATGCAGGAAATGAAGTCAAATATGGTGGATTAAAGACTGTGGACTATGCACGGCCAGTTAGAAATGCCAAGAGCTAAAAGCATATTCAACCAGATGGCTAGATCCTCAGAGCATGATTGAAAGAAAAATAGTTAAACACTTCAAAACCTACGCTACATCTAGATACGAATAGCAAACCTATACTATAATATTACTCATTTCCACAAAAACTATATGCATGCAAGTATTTCCATGCCTTTTAAAAATCTAGGGGTACATGTCAAGCATAGTAGGTAGGTTGTCTCTGGGGGAAGGGAATGGAGAAGGACGATCAAAGAGAATGAATAAATAAAAGAAGAAAGGGGCCTTGGTCTTTGGTTATGTGCCAGGAACACACAGATTATGATTAACTCAGCTCTCTACATCTGAGGTAAAATAGCCTGCAGTGGTTGAGAAATCTTCAGCTTCAAGTCCGTGAAGGTCAGCTCTCCATTTGCCAAGTCCGCAGTTGACATCTGGTGACATGGCGTCCACCTGGGTGCCGCCACTCAGAGCATCAAGGGGTCTACAGGCTGAGTATTTAGAATCTTCCAGACTCGTGCAACTTTCTTAGGATCCAGCATTGCCCTCAATAGTAACAGCACTACATTGCAGCTTACCCAAATAAGAAGATGGTTTTAAAGTGATCTCCAAAATTCTTGTCACAAGCAGTATCACCCTAAGCTTTTATTTTAGTGCATACATTTTCCCTTTTTGCCAGAATATATTTTTCGGTGAAATACTTCTTTTTTTTTGTAATTTAGTTGTTCATCTTGGCTGTTCCCACCCTACCACCCGGTCCCAGGATGCAAATCCGGGATGTATGTGGACTGCACTTGGCTGGAGGCAGCAGACCTAACTGCTACTCCACAAGGGAGTTCTCAGAATGTATTTTTAAAAGAAGCTATTAGTTTTTTTTCTCAGAGGTACAAGACAACTAAGAGTGCTTTCCTTCCAAACCAGGTTTGGGGCAATTTTATGTGAAGCAAGATTTCCATTTTCAGTTGGAGGAAAAAGAAAAATGGTTATTGTCCTAAAAACAAAACAAAACAAAAATCGCTCTTGTCCTTATTTCAAAAAGAAAAGAAAGAATAGTTAAGAATCAAAGCTTTGGAATTTGGTGAACCAGAGTTTGGCTGTGGACTACTTTTTAAAGCTTTTGGGCCTCAGTTTCCTTACCTGTAAAGTGCAGATGCAGTTTATAGAGTTGGGGAGTGGAAGTAATGAAATCATGCATGTGGAGAACTTGGCACAGTGCCTAACAGAGAATGTGAGTGGAAATAAGCAGCTGCCATTGCTTGCCATTACATTACATGCCTGTTCTATTTCAGGTAATGCTCCATTCATTGCTCTCCTTAGGAAACTAGCAGCATTCAGGGAAGGCATTTGTAAGAAATCCTGGGGTTGAGGGAAACTTCCTTTTACGTCTATTACACTAACAAAATACGGGCATCAGATGAAGGACACAGATTTTCCTGAGTGGAAGTCAAAGTCTGGCCCTCCCATTGCCATGTTTGATAACACAGAGCTGCCAACTTCCTGAAGGAAATAGCAATCATACACCCAAGAGCTCTTGAGAAGAAATGATACTTAATTATGTTTGTGTCTTAACAGCCTGGCACATCATGGAGGCTGGAGGAACCTAAGCAATATCCTGCAAAATCCCCATTTTAAAGACAAAAAACCTGAGGGATGAACAGCACCACAGGTCCCCAAACTAAGTAGTGATAGAATCAAGAGTTAACACATTTGTTTTTTGACTCCCACATCTGAAATGTTTTCTCGTTTGGCAGATGCTTGGTCATTCCGTCCAAGAAGTGGTGGGAGGGGAGAGGGTGGATTTCTAACAACCTCAGTTATTGGCTTGTTTCCTCACTGTCCATCAGTCTATCAGTCCATGAACCTCTCTTGGGTTCATATTAGACAGCCTCTCAAGGTCTGGATGTCCCTGAGCATGCATGCCCTTTCTGAAGCTCTGGTTTTGCAGTGTTTTTTTTGACCTCTCTCCCTCTATAAATGCTTCATCTGTTTCCAGATCTGAAACAAAATACTGAATGACATTTTCCTGCCTAGCTGAAGAAGTCTGCTTTCCATCACCCACCGCTCACTGCTAGCCCACCCCTCTGTTTATCTTCTTCAGAAGCCTTAGCCCTGCCTCTAATTGCTTATTTTCGATCTCCCTCCAGTGGTTGAATTCCCTGTACCTAGAACACAGCCGGACACACCGGAGAGGTTCTGAAGAATTATTGCTGTCCCCTACTTTTAAACACTATCTTCCACGTATTGAGCATTCAACAATGTGGCAAGAATCTTTACTAAATGTTTAAAGCACTATTTCATTCTTATTTATATTTTGGGGATAGTTTATTTTTATTTACTTACTTTGAAAAATAGTTTTATGAGTTCACATTGTTACCTGCTTATTCCTATTCCTAAAACATCCTGGCCAAGAGAGTCCACTACCTTCATTTTTGGGGTGATGGCACCAGTTAAATGCATAGCTGTAGCATACATCTGGGTTTCAACCCAGTTTAGCTCTCCCCTTTGCTCTTGGAAAGCCATGCTCAGCGTTCACATTGTCACCTCTGGGTGGTTTTCTGAAGTCCATGTACAAAAAGGTAGTCTGCTTTAGTGGTGAATAGAAAGGACCCCCCCTCCCCCTTCCAGGCACACCCAGCAGAGGGAGCAATTTAAATTGGGTTCTGGGGTCGAGAGGTGCGGGGAGAGAAAAGGATTATGCGTTTCATTGTTCTCATCAGGTGGCCTCGGGGTTTACTCTAAAGTAGAAATGCAGTCTGGGAGAGCCCGGGGCATGCCAAGCCACAGGGGGCCACTCCTTCCACCCGCCCCATGGCCACCTCCCGCATCACTTCGCCACAGCTGCTCCGCCCTACGCTTGCCGGCGTCCGCGGTGACTTGACCCTCTGCGTCAGGACAGTGGCCCGCAGGGGCAGTCCTGGGCCCGCTGTGGCTGGAGACGCCCATTGGATCCTCTCCTCGCCTCCCTAAGCAGGTTAAAAACCTCAGCACCACGTGCCGCTCGCAAACCTGCCTGGGAGCGACCCCGGAGCTAGAGAGCAAGCATGTCCGCTGTGGTCATGGAGCCCCGAGGCTTGGCCAGGAAACTCTCCGACTTCGGACAGGTGAGCCCGGCGGGCTTCAGCGGCGCAGGGAGGGGCCTTTGGTCCCGTGGAAAGATCTGAGGAATGTTGGCATTTCCTCCTAAAGGTTTGCCACGAAGTCTGACTTCCTTTACCGACGAGGAAAAGGTCCAGGAAGTTAACAGATGACACATGTCCCCAACAGTTGTTTCCAAGTGGGAGGACATCTGTCCTGTGTGGCTTTCACGGGGAAAGAACACGCTCTTAGGAGCTGGGGAGGGGGAGGGAGGACTGGCGCTGAGAGCGGCCTTGAACTAGCTGTGCGCCTTTGGATAATCCATTGTCCCTCTCTGTAACCCTTCCTCCTCTGTGCTCTGAACTTAATTATCAGGAAAGGGCACTGGGGACCTTTTAGATCTGCTCTTCTGTGATGCTAATGAAGGGCTCCCAGCTGAGTGTAGGAATAGCTACAGCGTGAGACCCTGTTTCCTCCCCCCCCCACCCCCCGGGGGTTGGGAGAAGATGAGACAGGAAACTCAGCCCCCGGGGAGAGGAAATCTTACAAGTGCTAACCCTGGCTCTGCCTCGAGAAGGAACCCAGAAAGTGATGCGCGGGCAATGCCTCGGCTGCCCTCCGTCTTCCAGGATTGGCTATGACTGGAGGTTGTGGCTTTGTGGAATTGCTGCGTGCGTTGTTTAACTTACCACGTTGCGGGCTGTCAGCGTCAGCGCTGAGGTCCGGCGGGGAGAGAACAGGAGCGCGCATGCCTGTCTTCTGCTGGATCAGCCGCAAGAACGCGCCAGAGAACTAGGAGGCTGCAGGGGTGGGGAGTGTTGAGGCTTTACTATATGTGTTTCTTTTCTGTCCTTTTCACTTTCTTTCTTCTTCTCTGTCTCTCTTTCAAGGAAACGTGCAGGCAGGAATGAAGGCAAGAAAGCAGCACTTTATTTTGTTAATTTAGTTGGTCAAACTGGTTGTTACTCCCCTGAATCTGGGAGACAAATGGAATAAAGAGCTATGTATCCCTGGCAGGATAACTGCATCTTTTCAGGGTCTCTCACCATCGACGCCCATGTGTCTAATCACACAAACAAATACACACCTCCGACCATGACCCTGCCCCAAAGCACTGAGATTGAAAGTCAGCAGACCTGGAATATCCTTGCCAAGGAATCTCACTGCTTGCAACTTTGAAAATGGCTCCTTTCCAAAATAATGAATGGTATTTGCTATACACAAAGAAGATCTATTTCTATCGTTAAGTGTATTGCTCAGTGATCAAAATTCTTTCCTTCCTGGTTGCTAGTAAAGCTCTTTCTCCGTGTTCTATCTAGCTTCTGAACTGTTCTTCCCTACCTTTTAGCCACCCTGGGAATACATGTGTTTCTAGGTAAGCTACATGCCTATGGGAAACAAATAGGTATAGATTGATTATCAGCCAATAAAATATATACTCTGGAAGAAGTTTGCCCAAGGGCTCATGCTGGATCAATATAGCAGCACTGGAATCAGCATCTGACCAAAGCTACATTATTTTTACAAACTTCCATGAGCTGCTTTTTAAATTTTTATTTTAATAATTTATTTTTTGATTTATAAGCTAAGTTTAGATGTATATGGTAACACACCATGCCCACCACTCTCCATAGGACCTCTCTACCCTTCCCCGACTCCTATCTCTTCCCCTGGGTTAAGCTCGTTTCTTTTGTCAAAGTATTTTGTTTGTTGGTGTGCTTTATTTCTTTTTATTCCGTATGAGTGAGATCTCCGGGCATTTGTCTTTCTCCTGACTCATTTCACTTAATTTAAGTCCCTCTAATTCCATCCCTGTTGTCATAAATGACAAGATTTTATCTTTTTAAGGCTGTGTAGTATTCCATTGTCTATACATACCCCATCTTCTTTTTGCATTCATCTGCTGATGGACACTTAGGTATTCTCCATTTCATGTCTATTATAAATAATGCTGTAATAAATATGGGGGTGCAGATGGGCTTCCTTTAACTTAAAGTCTTCAAGTCCCTCAGGCTTTTATAGGGATGCTGTTGTCTCAGCTGAATCTGCCACTTGCAGGCATAGTGAAGACTGGAGCGGTTGGACTGGGGTTCAAATCCAGTCTCTGTCACTCACTAGCTGGGTGTCCTTGGATGAGCCACTTCATTGTGCTGAGTCTGGCTCCTCATTAGCAAAATAATAGCACTCACCTGAAGGAGCTGTTGTTAGGACTTATTGAGAAATTCCTTGTCAACTCTAAAAATGACCCTAGTGATGCTAGACATGATGGTTTTTAACTGTGAAAGTTACCTAGAATGGCACTCAGACCGTCAATGTCAGACCTTAATATGAATAACAATAAAGAATAGTACCTTACTATAAGCAAAATGTGAAATTGTAGCCACATTGTGAAAAGTAATTCTTTAAAACAATAAACTGCATATTGATCAGTGTTTTCAAAATCTTCAATAGTTAAGGATCATCTTAGATGCTTTTGAAAATGGAGATTCTAGAACCTACCCCAGATATTCTAACTTAGTAGTTTGGGGTGGGGTTCAGGAATCCACATTTGAACAAAGAAACAAAGAACCTTCAGGTAATTTTGGAGTGGGGATACAGGAAGCACTCATTGAAAAACCCTGATCCAATAAATATGAAACCCTGTAATCACACTTGCACACACATTAAGAAAAAGTAGGGGAGAATGAACAAAGTTGTTAGGAATGGTTTTGAGTAGCTGTCTGGTGATCAGACCAGACTAAAGCCCTTATCCTTCAAGAAGCAGAGACCCTCACAGGTACATCATGTCCCTAGCAGAGGGAGTTGTATAGAATGAATGATATTTACGAGCTTGCATTCTCTGTGCCCTCAAGTGATCACACCTTTCTCTGGTCCAGTGTCCCCGTCTGCAAAATGAAGGAGTTGAACAAGATAAACTCTAAAGACAAACCTCAAACCTCGCTGTGCAAATCAATTATTACTAAGTTTCATGTAGGGAACAGAAGCCAATGCAATGCATTGATCAAAGGAGGGATTGTTCATCTTGACTGAGGAATACACAGATTTTCTAAGAGTACCGAGACTCAGGATGACTTTTAAAGAAGAATGAAATATTTGAATGTGGGAGAATGGAGAAGCACAAAGCATTTACTATTAAACAGGAGTTAAAAGGGCAAGAAGAAATCAGTTTGCTAGAAGGGAAGTTCCCGTGGGAGGACCTGAGGAGGTGAGATACTCAGATTCTTGAGTTATCACAAAGAGGTATTGTAGTCTGATGGCCATGGGAAGCCTTGATGACTTCTCAGTAGCAGGCAGACACAAGCAAAATTCTTAGGGTTAGACCAATGAAAACCACTAAGAACGGGCTTAGTGTGGTAGCAGTGAGAGCAAAGGAAGGACCTGATAGTTAAGTCACAGTTAACCATCATCTCCAGCATCACTAGTGTCATTTTCAGAGTTGACAAGGAGTTTATCATGTATTCCTAACAATTGCCCCATGAGGTGAGTGCTATCATTTTGCTAATGAGTGATGAAGTGGCTTGTCCAAACCTGAACTTGAATGCCAGTCCGACCTGACTGGAGAAAACCAGACTGAACTTGGTGATTGACTGGACACCCTAAGAGTCGGAAGATGGTGGTAATGGAATTTCAAACACGAGTGCACTCAAAGCCAGTGTGATTTGGCCAAGTCATAGGCAGCATTTGGTGACATGTATTGGAAATATGCTACTTTTTCTTGGAGGGCAACAGGAGATAAGAATGTTGCTAAGTGGACTAGAAATGGAAATCTTCTGTCATTTCAAGGACATCAGAAAGGACTAAGGGTCCTGTGTTCTTTGGTAGAAAGACGACTGATGTTACAGACTCATGGGCATATCTTGGCAGGGCTTAGAAGAGGGAACTGTAGGGTAGTCTGCAAGATGTTGTGATATACATGGTACATTGGAATCGATGACCTGGGTTTCCATCCTGGCTCCAATGCTGGCTGCCTAAGTCTGGGCAAGTTAACTTCTCTAAGCCTTAATTTTGTCATTAGCAAAAGGGATAATAAAATGTGCCTTCTGGATTGTTTTTAAACATTGGATGAAAGAACCCAAATCAAGAGTTTATTATAATATGGAGGACATTCTAGGCTCTTAATAAATGGTAGATTAATTTTTTTTTTTTTTTTAGAAAGATGGCATTATGGTCCCTATTGGCTTATGTCATAAATAGGTCAGTCTTCCAATTCAAGTGATGCTCCCGCTAACCACACTTTCTGATAATACTGATTCTTCTCCAACACGTCTGTCAGATGTGGTTCTGGGAAAATCTGAAGTTTGTGAATTTTGTCCTAGGGTTATCAGGATTCAGGCAGGACTTACTGTGAAGTCACTGAGAGTCTGCTCCATACAGCCTTCTTGCTGAAATGAGGCAACATCCATTCCACTAATTTCATCAACTTGCTACAAGAGAGTAATAGTGCTTCCTTCCCAGTCTTAGGTACATCCTGTTTATTTGTGGGCATGCATGGAACTTTGTATATGCTCATAAAACTTAATTTAAAATTTTATTAGAAATTAAAAATCTTTCTGCAGACACTTTCCAAAATGCCAACTCTAATCCCACCTTACTTTCGTGTCACATGCTTGTAGAAATTCCTGATATTATTCCATATTTTAAGACATTCACCTTCCCACCAGCTGTTTTTGTACTTTGTGTATTTTGTAACCTTCTTTTCAACAACTTGAGTAGCTCCGATTTCTGCACATGTAAACAAGTTAATGGATCCCTGATGTCTTTGCCCTTTGGCAAAGAAGTCTTTATATTTCCATTATTTTATAGACTTTTGTTAATATTCTATTCAAATTATGTACTTTTTTCTTTTTTTTTTTTTGTCCTCTGAATACTGTATTGACAGAGCTTATTATTAGCATGATTTTTCAGATGTGGAACTAAGAAGGCTAAATGATTACCCAATGTGCTCCAGTAGGTGGAAAGGAGAGGGCTTTGGACTCAAAGACTGCTTGTGTCCTCTTTTCAGTACTTTCCACTCCATTTCTTGGTCTTTTTGGACAGTTTTTAAACCAAATTATACCACCTCGAAGGGTATTTTTCTAGTTATAGGGTTAATTGACAGATAGGTATTGTCTAAACTCATCTTTATCTCTGAGAGCCGTAATAGTACCTGGCACTTGGGAGGTGCCCCTTAAAAGGTATTGAATTTATAAGACAACTGGTGACATTGGTGAATCATTGAAGCTTCTTAAAATTGAAATCTGACCTGGGAGTCTCTTTGGAAATACCAGTCCTCTTGACTTCCTTACTCTCCACCAGCCTATATATTTCTGTATAGGATATAAATAGCTCATTGTATTTCAAAGTTAAACTAGAGGAGAAGCTTTTGTGCTTGCCTCTTCCTTAGAGATCTCAGGGAATTGAAGTACTAGGCTGTGGAAAACATTTTACCTAAGTACATTTCATCCCGTAGGAAACAAGCTACATTGAAGACAACTCCAACCAAAATGGCGCCATCTCTCTGATCTTCTCTCTCAAAGAAGAAGTGGGCGCACTGGCCAAAGTCTTGCGTTTATTTGAGGTAAGCATTTTATTAATTTCTGCCTTGAGTAGTGATATAGCAGACTTCTGTGTGATTTTCTAGTTGGATGCAGTGTGAAGAACATAGGGTCTGGAATTGGAAGACATTTTTAAAAATTATTTTTAAAAATAAATCTTTTGCTCTGGATTTTGAGAAGGAATTTTTTTTTTTTTTGATT
Organism: Solenodon paradoxus; assembly: GCA_004363575.1. NCBI lineage: Eukaryota > Metazoa > Chordata > Mammalia > Eulipotyphla > Solenodontidae > Solenodon > Solenodon paradoxus. Next base: position 44,513 of record RJWH01003499.1, read on the forward strand.
CACTTGATTTTTGCACTGAGTTCTTTAATAAAATTATACCTGGTGACTGAATACAGAAATAAATGGAGAAGAGACAAATCTCTCGGGCTGAAGAATTTCAAATACTCTAAGCTTAGAGTTCCTCTGCCCTCAAAGAAGAGTATTAACTCCCCACTCCAGAATTGTGGGCTGTATAGATTTGCTTTCTTCCTAATAAGTGTGTGGAAGGGGCAAGGAAAAGTAACTTTTAAGTGGAGAAGTCAACAAACAGCTCAGTCAGACTGGCCATGAAGGTTTGTATCAACAGAGGTAAGTCCTGTTGATAGTTTGGACCCTTGAGAGGATGTGATGAAAATGATTATTTACCTTTGGGGTCTTCCTCCCCCAAACCCATAACACTAATCCTCCCATGAGAAAAACATCTCAGAAATCCCAGTGAAGGGGCATTATATGAAATGCCCATTTTATGCCCCTCAACACTGTCAAGATAATCAAAAACAAGGATATCAAAAAATTGTTCCAGCCAAGAGAAGTCGAAAGAGACATGATGACTAAATATACTGTGGTGTCCTGAATGGAAAACTCAAATTAAAAAAAAAAAAGACATATAAGCTAAAAAAAAATCCCCCAAATTATGATCTTTATGATGATTCACCAACATTGGTTCAATTATTGTTAACACGCATTCCACACTCATGTAAAATGTCAACAAAAAGGGAAAGTGTGTGTAGAATATATGGGAATTCTCTGTAATAGTCTCTTAATCACTCCACAAATCTAAAGTTGATCTAAAATTATAAATTCTATGTGGAAAAATAACCTGGGCTAACCAAAAGTGGAGAGGAATGTCTAAGTGAGAGAAGTAATGAATATAGAGAAAAGAGACAGTGTTCTCTGAATAACTAGTTGTTCATGAGAAGGAATATATCTGTAAAATGTTTCTGTGTAACATTTTAGCCTTTGTATTATATCATTAATCAGCATTTTCCCCTTGAGAGGTCAGGCCTTGGTCAGAGTTAATAAATTATAGTTAATTAACAGGATGTTTTCAACCTAATAAATAAACCACCAGTAACAAAATTACCAGAACTGGATGAAATATGTGTGTGTATTCTGGATAAACTTTTTAAAGCATTTTCCAAAATCCAGCTTCCCTGGGCAACAAGAGGGGTGATTAGACCAATTTTGCAGAGGAACCAATAGAGGCCACTGTCCTGAATGATTCATGGGGTTTTTGTTAATGTGTATTTTTTTTTTTTTCCCAAAATATTTCAGAAGTTGCCTTAGAAATTGTATAGTTTCAGTGTACCTTGTACCCTTATTAAAAGCCTTATTAAAAACGCAGAGTGAACTTCTAATCATTCAAGGTGATCAGAGAAGGGAGAAAAACAGAACTCTAGCATTTCTGGGCTCACATTAGTTGATTCTTGATTTGACTTCGTTCAACTTGATAAGGAAGGTATTCTTTTTATGGATTCAGGAACTGGGTTCTGAGTAATTTGCCCAAGATGACACAACTAGTGGGAATGGGATTAATTCCTGATCTCATGACCCAAATCCACTAACTCTCAACACCCCCCACATCTCTGGCAAATACAGCAAACTGTCAGAATAATCCCTGGAGATTTTATTTTTTTAAGGAAAGGTGCAGGCAGCAAAGAAGGTGAGTAGCCAGGCAGGAAAAGAGAGGAGAGGAGGAAGAAGCACTTTATTTATTTTATTTAGTTATTCATCTCGGTTGTTTCTCTGGCCCCGGGTCTTGAACCAGCGGCCTTGGGATGGATGTGGACTGACCTACAGTGGACTAAACACTAGGCCCCCGGGGCACATCACCTCTGGAGAGTCTTTTAAAAGGCAGATAATCTGACCCCCAAATCCCATTCCACCAACCACAGTCAACCACTGTTAACATTTTGATGTTTATTTTCTTTTTCATATATGATTATGTAATTCAAAAATTGCCAATTAGCATATACTGTTCCTTAAAAAATAAACAGTATTCAAGATACAGCTATAGTCCTTCCTGACTTCCCTTCAATCGTGCCATCCAGCAAACTTCCTGGTCCAGGCAACCTTATTATGAGTTTAGTGTATTTTCTTCCAGTTCTTTAGAAAACTGTGTGGATATTGACATGTGTGCACATTGGTCTGTTGCCTCTTGGAGTCAGTTTACTGCACTGATCAAGAGCATGGACTCCAGGGAAAGAGCTGCCACTTCTCTGGGTTTCAGTTCTTCATCAGTGAATTGGAAGCAATCACAGTTTCATAGGGCGGCTCTGAGGATTAAATAACTTCATGCATGAGTAGTTTGATGCTAAGTGTTCATTAAGAATTGTCATGATATATTTTGTTACGATTGTAATGTTTTTGATATATGTACTTGTGAATACATGCAGATTAAGTTCATAACCTTTAACTTCTCAAGAGTATGGTACCGTATTTCATTTACCCATACCCCTATTTTTGGTATACATAGTAGGATTATTTTTTCTTCGGTCATAGGCAAATCTTCATTACTTATCCCTCCCCTTCCCTCCCCCACTTCTCTCTTTTTCTTGCATGATATGTGCAAATGTTTCTCTAGGGTAGATACCTAGAAGTGGAATTTCTTTTCCTAGGGTATGAGTAGTTTTAACAAAAAGTACTCAGGTTCTTCAACTTTCATATAATAAATTCTATTCCCACTCATTCAATATAAAGCTATTTTAATCTGTACTTTTAAGAATGCTTGCTTATTACTTTTAACCTTGGACAATGTAAGAGGTGAAACATGGGGGGGTTGTTGTTTTCATTTTCATTTTCCTGATTATGAATGAGATGGGGGGGTGTCTTCATATTTCCTGCCATTAGAATTTTTCTCCTGTAAATTCTGAATTGTCTACTCAGAGTGTCATTTTGTTTTGTTACAGATTTGTCTTTTATAAAATACTGATTTCTTAACATTTTGCACAAACTGAATACTGGTATGTGTTTGACCAATGTTTTCTCCCAGTCTGTTTCATCTGACTTGAGTTTCCTGTATCATTTGTCATGCTGAACTCCTAAATGTAATCACCGCTTTCAGTCACTTCTTCAATGGGTTTTGCATTTTTGTTTGTTCTTGAATATATATTTTGATTCCACTGATGAAGAATTAAGAATGGGAATCACTGCTCTAAAATATTACCAGTGAAGTTCCTCTGTTGCCGTGGACAGTACTCATCACTCTCCATGAGTTAAATCATGTTTAATACTCAGTCAGGGCGTGTAGCATCTACCCATTTTAGAGATGAGACAAGTCAATCAGAGAGCTCAGTAACTAGCCAAAGGTAACAATGTGGTAGAACCTCAGAAATTGACCTAGATTTAAATTATAAAATTGCAGGCTTATTATTTATATCAGTGAAAAGCCAATTGTTTGTGAGAAGGCAGGACAACCCAATGTTATTTTGTCAGTGTCTTTTTAAAGAGAATGATCTTTAAACTGAAATGCTGGGCCGGAGTATTTAGAGGGTGACTGGTTTCGTGTTGGCCCTCGTTCCTAGGGTTCCGCTTCTTTAGACAACTTTCACGCCATCACCCACTGTTACTTCTAAGTGAATGAGCTGTGGTGCTGTCTGAGGCCACGGTTTTATGAGGGTTCAAGGAATCACTTAATTACCTTTAGATGAATTACTCTCTGTTTTCAAATATCAAAATGGTCACGTGGGATATAGCTATTGTTTATTTACTCTCTCTCTTTAATCAAACCAAACTAAACCAATAAAATTAGCAATAAATAGAGGGGGACATAATAAATAATTAAAATATTAAGTAAACTCCCTTTACCACATGATCCCAACCCTCCCCCCCCTTTCCCTCTGGAAACCTCAGTCTTGCCATCAAAGTCCAAAGGTTTAAGTTTATTTTATCAGTTTGTTTGTGTTTTTTTCCTCTGTATTCCAAATGTAAGTGAAATCATCCAGTATTTGTCTTTCTTCTGACTCAGCTCACTCAGCAAAATATCCTAGTGTTCTTTCCATGTTGTTGCAAATGGCACGATTTTGCCTTTTATGACTGACTAGTTTCCATGGTATGTCTACAGCAGGTCTTCCTTACTCCTTCTGTTGAGAGGCACTTAGTTTGTTTCCATAGCTTGGGTATGGTGAAGATTGCTGAATTGAATGTAGAGGTGCATGCATCTTGCGAGTGGGATCGTTGGATTGTGTGGTAGTTCTATTTTTAATTTTTTGAGGAATCTTCAAATTATTTTTCAAAGTGGTTGCACCAACTTGCATTCTATCAGCAGTGCATAGGAGTCTCCTCTTCACAATTGCCCTCACCAACATGTGTTGTTTCTTGTTTTTCTGATATAGGTCATTCTCAGTTTAAGGTGATAGTTCATTGTGGTTTTGATTTGCATTCCTCTAATATTAGTACATTATAAGTGCTAATAAGTACTAATAAGCAATATATGCATTTTGTATATGTTGATTGGTCATCTATATATTCTCTTTGGAGAGATATCAATTGAGATCCTCTGTCCATTCTTTCTTGAGTGTTTTTGTTGAGTTATGTAAGTTCTTTATATATTTTAGATGTTAACCCCTTGTTAGATATATGATGTGCAAATGTCTTCTTCCATTCAGTAGGGTGTCTTTTTATTCTCATGATGGTTTCTTTCACTGTACAAAAGCTTTTTAGTTTAATATAGTCCCATTTGTTTAATATTTCTTTCATTCCCTTGTTGTTGGAGCTGAGGCTCCACAGACATTGCTGAGAAGGATATATATGACCTCTCTTTCCTTCTATGTATTTGATAGTTTCTTATGTACAGGCCTCTAATTCATTTTGAACTGAGTTTTGTATTAGATGTTAAGAAGTGCTCTGGTTTCATTCTTTGCACGTGGCTATTCAGTTTTCCCAACACTATTTGTTGAAAGACTTTCCTTTCTTCATTTCATGCTCAGAGACCTTGTTGTAAATTAACTGACCATGTATGTTTTAGAGCTCTCAATTCTATCCCACTGATCTTCGTTTCTGTTTTTATTCCAGTACCTCATTGTTTTAATTATTATCCCTTCATAGTACATTTTCAAGTCAAGAAGTGTAATACCTCCATTTCTGCTTTTTTTCCTGAGAGTCATTTTAGTTATTTGTGACCTTTCTTTGTTCCATTACCTTGAACATATCATTGGAATTTCGATCAGGATTGTATTTAACTTTTATATTTCTTGAAGTAAGATGACCATTTTGACATTTTTGATTCTTCCTCTGTGTGAATATGAAATGTTTTTCTTCTTGCATTCTATTTCTTTTAACACTGTCTTGCAATTTTTATTGTAAGGTCTTCCACCTTCTTTGTTAAACTTAATCCTAGGTTTATGATTCTTTTTGAAATGATTGTAAATGAGTGTTTTCTTTCTAATTTGTTTGTCTATAAAAACATGGCAGACTTTTTGTGGATTGATATAGTAGCCTGACACTTCATTGTATGTGTTTATAATTTCTAATGGCTTTTAAGTGGAGTTTTCAGTTTTCTATGTCTACTGCCATGACATCTCAAGTAGTGATAGCTTCACTTCTTTTCCGATTCAGATTCCTTTCATTTCTTTTTCCTGTCTAATTGCTTTGACTGTACTGGGAATATTAATATTACATCTCATTATCTTTAGCAGGTTGCTTAACATGTGCATCTTTGCAAAGTGGGGCTAATGATATGTAACTCCAGGGGCCACGAGACTGTATGTGCTGCATGAAATGCATGATACAACTCTGCTCATAGGAGATATTCAGATAATGTTTGTCCCTTTACACATATAATCTATGAACCTTATCAGAAATGTTGGAGCCAGTGTGCAGATGAGAAAGATATTCGAGGATTAGAATTAAAAGCCTTGATTTAAAAAGAAATCTTTCTTTTTCAAAAAATGTAAAAACACTCTTAAAATGAATAACAGTATAGTTTGTGAACATTTGCAGGCAAATCACAATGATCAAAAATCAGGGTGGGGGTCACTGAAGAGAAGCAGAGTAGCTTGTAGAATGGGGTGGGGTGGGGCGGGGGTCTTGGTGGCTTAGGGTATTTGTGTATGTACACGTCTCATGGTATTTTCATGAAGGAGACAAAGAAGTGAGCATTAGATGAAAGTGCTGACAAAATCTTTAAAACGTGCAGCTGACAATCAACTTCTGAATTATATAAAATGAATGAAAAGGCAGTAAGTGGTGAAACAATGGAAAGAATCTATGCTTTGCAAAGCGTTTCCTCAACAATGTTCTGTTGAATGTGACATAGCACATGGAAGAATGACCAGCACTCTGCGTGCCCCTGTCAAGTGCTGCTGAAGTCATCTCTCCTCTTAATGAGCAGGACCAGCCCTCACTGCTCAGAAGCACTGCAGATGTCACTGGGACGCTTAACCAAACCTTCCTAAGTGAGTAAGAAACAAGAAACTAACAGTTCCGTAGCTTAGACCACCTGACCCCTTAGTGTGACTCCACATGTGAGAAGCTGTCTTCGCAGCTAACCATAGGAACCCTGTCTCCTCGAAGAAAAACAAGGGCTTAGGTGAGGGCGGACTTCTGCAAGCACAGCCAGTCTTGACTCCCTGTGAGAAGTCCATCTTGTCCTCAAATGATTAGCACCAGAGTCACCATCCCACTAGTGGGTGATGTTGCCTAGTGCTTTTGCAGACTTCAGTTAGTAATAGCATCAGACTAGAACATAATAGATTTGATATTTATATAAACATACAGAGATGCTGTGTTAATATGTATTGGTTGGGTATGGGTGGTAAAAAAAAAAAAAGATGTTTTAATAATTTTGGACAAAATAATTAGTAACAGCCTCAAACCTCTTCCTGCTAACTTGCAAATGTCCTACTGTCCTTAAAATGTCCCGGTGCATTTCTGCCATGCTACAGGGCAGTGAGGGATGGCCCCGCTCATTAATTCCAGAGTGACTATAGCTGTATTAAGCAAGGCTGCAAGTGATTCTTCTATATGCAGTTTTTCTCCCTCCATTGCCAATCAGTAGATGGACCCAACTCTCAATTCTTTACCCAGTTATTTAAACATTTTTGCATAACTGTATGTTTAACCTCCACTAGCTTGTGTCCTGCGTATTCTTAAAAAATAGTCTCCTGACAGTCTTTACTGCAAGTGGCTTAGGAACGGGCTATGAAATTAGCTTGCAAAAAAGCAGATTTCTGGAGGAAGTTGCCAAGGAGCCTCCGTTCCTCCACCAGCACCCCATGAGCCCCCTTACTGTGTTTTCACTAGGGGAATGAACACACACATATGCAGAGAGACAGAGCTCAGAATCACATATTCACTTAGTACTAATGGACAGAGACACAGACGTTCAGACTCAGCAAGCTGCCCCAGGCTAGATGCTTAAAACTAAAACATGCTTCAGAGTTCACCTTTCATGCTCACGGTAGACAGGTCTTTTGGAAACAAATGGAAAAGGCGTAATTTATATTTGTCACATTGACTTCCTGTGTTCTACCTCCATCTAGATGTCACACTCCTTCCCCAGACAGTCTGTGAGCTCATACTCTCTCAGTTAGGCGTTTAAGGAATGTTTATAACTCTCTATTCTTGTCAGACTCTTTGCAGGTGCTGGGGACACTGGGTTAGCCAGTTATCCTCTGTTCTTACAGAATTTACTGTGCTCAAAAGCCATGAGTCTTCTTAGCCTAGACTTGAGGCTAAGCTGGTCAGGAGAGAATTTTTGAAGACATAACATTTAAGCTTAAACCTGAAGGGGCTGTCCCAGGGGAGAGGATGGGAGAAGCAAATTCCAGAATGAAAAGAGATGAGAGAATAATCTGTTATTCTGAGAGAATACTCTAAGGTGAGAGAATAAACATGAGGTTGGGTCATGGAGCCCTCAAATTCTTTACTGCCTGTTATCCTGGAGACAGGCTGGTTTGCTGAGAAGACATCTGGGCAGATGAAAAGCTGTTTAATGTTTAATAACATAAATATTAAGCCACTCAGGTTTGGACTTTAAGGTCCTACATGTGACCCCTCGGCCTTTGAGCAGAACTGAATTAAGAGTGAGTCACGAGGGCTGCTTTCACTCCTCTGGTCTTAGTTCCAAAATAGTCATGAGTGGTAAACACTTCATGAGGAACATTTCTTCTTTAATCAGAGCAAACTGAGTTCCTTTGAAGGAAAAATAGGTCATGAAGCTCAAGTGACTTTTTCACTTTATTTAAGGCCCCAAATAGATTATGAGAGCTAGTGAACACTGATCTAATTTACACCCCACTGAAGAAATGAAACATGGCAGAAGTAACTGAAGTCCCTGGATACACCCTCCCCCTGCACGTCCTCCTCACAGGCATTATGCAGCCGCATCTTTTTATACTCGTGCGTATAGATCTATTAGTGATCTACGTGGCAGAGTTTTGCAAGCTTCATAAAATCAGAATCATGTTGTAACTCCCCAACTGTAGTTTTCTATTTGGGGGAAGAGAATGGCAGTATTTACAAAATATTCAAATACATTGGTTGATAAGGTTTGTAAGTTTGAGGTGTACATTTTTAGACTTCAGCATCTGTATAGTAGAGCGTTATTAACCTTGTTTTTTAAGATTCATTCATATTCATATATTTATAGAGGCGTTGAGTCGTTTCCTTCTCTCTCTGTTCCATTGATCGTCCATTCATCTCCTGTAATGATGTCTTGGCAGTGGGTATTTAGGTCGTTTCCATAGTTTGTTTGCACAAATAGCCTTACACTAAGCCTTTCCTACAGGTCTGATGGCCTTTGTATTGAGTAGAAAAGCCTTGTATGGAAAAGTCGCTCTGTGTTTAGGGGAAGCGTTCAGAACGGTACATGTTTGAGAAAGGAAATAATGAGAAGCCCTAACTGAGATGCCTTCTTCTCTAATCTTTGCAAATATCCTTTCTCACCCCAAATATTGTATTCACTTTCAGATTGTTACTCCCTTTGCCACACTGTGGTCTGTTGAAACAACTATACCTCTGCTGAATTACCTACTCTGGCTTCCTGTATCACTTAGGGCGAAAAACGCAAAGCTCAGAAAATGGCCATTAGGGTCTATTCCCAGAATATATATGCATATTTAAATAAAGAGTGTATTATGAATTTGGTCAAACAAATCAAAGTTACTCATATTCTTGTTATTATTTGGATGCATTTCATTCCAGACTTTTGTTTAGAGGGTCCTGGGCATATTTTTTAAAAAAGCATGTTTTAATGATCCATACCTGTCTCCAGTCTAAGTATTTTCATGAATGGTTGTCTTTCTAACACTTAAAAGAAAAAAAATGGATTTTTATTATAAAAGTAATAAGTGCCTTTTAAAGAAAAGTTGAGCTATGATAGTAAAGGAAAACAGCAAGCAAGAAAGAAAATGACCCCTTGGACACTTGTCTGGAGACCACCATTTCTAACAGATCTTGGAAATGATTAGCAACCCTCTGTTTTATGCGTTTCGTTATAGCTACTTGCTTTTGAAAGGTTGCATAACCTCAGCTGGGTGATTGCATTGCAACAAGCCGAACCGGTCGTCTGCTGTGGGAGTTCAACTAGCTTAACACATTTTGCTGAAATTTTCCCCTTATGCTGCATCTCCAGAATTATATATATATGAGTCATAGGGCAGACATTGTTTTATATTTATTTCCAAAGTAGAAAGCTTCTTTTTGGAAGTGCTGTTGGGAGGGGTGGGGTGTGGGTGGTGGACAGAGCAGCCAATAGTCTGCCTTCCAGCTCTTCTCCCTGCACCCTTTCCTCCCGCGGCGCCACCCCTTTTCTGTAGTCTTCTGCAAATAAGCATGCCCCAGTGGTGTCCACTCTTGGTTCTTGGTTTGCTGTGTTCTCTACTCGACACAGCACAGGGATTGGCTATCTCCTCTTTTGAAGTTTCAGCTTAGGTAAATAGCAGGTGGAATTTGCCCATTCTCTTTCTTCCCTAGCCAAGAAGGATGACATAACCCTTTGCTTTGTTTAGAAAGTTACCTCTGTTTGCCTGGAGAGCTCCAGAGCAGCTACCTTCTCTCTGATGCCTCCTCCATTCTCTGTCTAGTCAGGGCTCAGGTTTGTTACCTGGACAAAGCTGTCAGCTGTGTTCCCTGCAGCTAGCACCCTTAAGAAATTTAAATAGTGCCTCCATCAGGAGGAAGAAAGAACAGTAGGGTGCCTATGTGGGGTTGCTTTGCCTTGTGTTTACCTGGCTCAGAGGTTTTCCTTTTCTGTGTCTGGACTGATAGTAACAGCAGATGATAATTTGCAGAATGCTCACTGCATCTCTGGCAGGAAAGGCAATCTGGTTAGAAAACCAATGACTGGCGTTGACAAAAACGGCCCCCCCTGTCCTGCCGCTGTTAACAGCTTCTTCTTCTCTGATTTCGTTTTTCATGTCTCTCATCGATGATTGGGAAGGTCACAGAAAATAATTCTCAGCTGTAAAGTGATATTCAAATGCAAAAAGGTATCATGATTCTGATGATTTATATTCTCTTTAACCTGATGCCATGAATAACAAGCAAGGAAGACGGTTGATGGATTTCGTTTTTTTTTAATTGTAGTGTTATTCAAGTTAGAGGATTTCATTTTGAGGGTGTTTTTGTCCCTTGAATTGCTTGGGGTAACACCTTTTACGTGTTGTTTTATTTTGATCAAGTGTAACGGCTGCTCCTTGGTTTTCTTCATAATACCCTACTATCAATGAAATCACAGACTTTCTGTAGCAAATGAATTTCCAAACATTTGAGGACCAATTTAAGTCAGCGATTCCTTTTTCCATGAAAAAACCCATGAGAGCTAAGACATTGCCAGAAGACACTGAAATTGACAAGTATGGAAGAACTCGACAAGCTCTGACAAGGAATGATTATTTTTGAGGTTTTTAATAAAACAGCTTGCCCATGAATCTTCCCCTTGCAATGAGTCATCACTGAATATTGTGTGCTGGTCCCTTCCAAGAACACCTGTACCTGTCACCCTTCTCTGCCTTACATTTCTTTCTGAACCATTATTATTATTAGATAATAATAAGGTAAGTCAGTTGTATTTTATGTTTGTATGTCTCCCCACAACTTGAATGAAAACTTTATAAAGGAAAATATCTTGCATTTGTTTAATTCACTGATGGAATCGACCACCTGAAAGAAAGATGGGTACCTGGTAGGAACGACATATATATCTGTTGCATAGTTGGAATGAAAAGCAATTACATAAAATGAATGGCAATTATACTAGATAATATTTACTGAGCACTTACTTGCCTTGTATCTGGCAATGTATGCATGTCATCTTACTCAGTGTTTTCAACAGATTTATGAATCAGCTGCCACCACCAAATTAAAGACAGGGACACTAAGAGTTAGAAATATGAAAGTAAATTGTCTAAGTCCTCATGGACTATCTAACTAAGGTCCTTTCATTTGGGAAAGGAGGGTTTTCTCTCTCTCTCTCTCTCTCTCTCTGTATAATTTTTTTTTTTTTCTTTTAAGGAAAGGGGCAGGCAGGAATGAAGGTGAGCAGGCAGGCAGGAAGAGAGAGGAGGGAGAAGCACTTTTATTCCTTTTTTTCAGTTGTTCACTTTGGTGGACCCCCTACCCTCCCTGGCCTCAGGGCTTAAACCCTAATCCTTGGGATGCAGGTGGACTGCGTCCAGTGACCGTATCCACTAGGCCACCAAGGTGTGCCTTCTCAGTATTTTTGACTACCACTGTCTTACACATTTGAACCAAACCAGTTTCTTAGGAGCACAACTTGGGGTTTTTTTTAGCAGATTTCATGTGAATAAAATCTGCATTCTTTGAGCTGTTTTCTCATCCCTTGGTTGTTTGTTTCTTGATTTGCAGGAGAAACAGCAAGAATGTTTTTGCAACTGTAAGGACTTTTATTTAAAAAAAACAAACAAAAAACAACAAACCTGCTTCTCATCTCTGCATTCCATTGTGCTGGGTTTTGCTTGCTTGAGCTCTGCTAATTGCAATGATTATCTCCACCATACTCCCAATTCTTTTTTATAGGAGAATGATATAAACTTGACCCACATTGAATCCAGACCTTCCCATTTAAAGAAGGATGAGTACGAATTTTTCACCTATCTGGATAAACATAGCATACCTACTCTGACGAACATTATCAAGATCTTAAGACAAGAAATTGGCGCCACTGTGCATGAGCTTTCTCGAGATAAGATAAGAGACACAGGTAAGAAATAGAGGAATTTTGCAATGTAAGCCACTTTATCTTCTCTTCAGAAAGTAATCTCAAAAGTAATACCTACCGTGGAAGACTACTGGGGAAATTAAGTGAATAGATATAGGTCAGGCACATAGTCAGGTGTCTTGGATATTTTATTAAAAGTCAGTTCTTTTCTTCTCAAGATACCTGTTGCTTTTGCTAGCCATTTTTTATTCTGTTGTTGCAATTTTAATGCATTTTTCATTCCTGCATTACTATACTCTCAATCCCCTATCTCCAGAGGTGAGTTGAGTAAACTGTCCAGAGTGTGTCTATGCAAATACAACTTTCATACACCTTCCCTGGTGATCTCTATTCCATTGAGAGGTTTGCCCCCATGACCTCCTCACGACATGGCCATACTGGAGCTGGGGGTGGCCTGCCTCTTGTCCCTAGGGCTTTCATTGTCATGGTCCATTTCCTTTTCTAGTAGATTATACACTCCCTGGGAGGCAGGGAGAAGCTTTTACCTATAATTATATCCTCAGAGTTTCACACAGTCTTAGTACACAGGTGCTTAGCAAATATTTATGAATGAATGAATGAATGAATGAGTGAGTGACTACATAGGGGAGTTAGCAAGACTTGCTCGACCCCTTTACCTACTTCCCGAAGCACTTTGCACTGACGGTGCCCGGACCGGAGGAGGACATCCAAGCGCAGGAATTACAGGTGTGGACTTGAGGTTGGACAGACCCAGTTCCACTGCACAGACAATTCAAGTCCTGCTCCCACCACTTATTAACTTTGAAACCCCTGATAAGTCCCTTTAACCGTTCTGACCTCAGTGGGTCACAGGGCTTTTGTGAGATAACTGAGATTGCATATAAACAGCAGTTCAAACAGTGTCTGTTCGCATAAACAAAAGTTTGCGGTTGTTGTGAAGATGAGTAGCCTGAAAAAATACAGAGGAACCTGGTGATTGCTTTTTACAGTCCAAAGCATATTCAGATAAAGAACTTTTTCTAACAGACTTTATTTTTCAAATCAATTGTAGGTTTACATAAAAAGAATGCAGAAAGTATAAAGTTCCTAAATGCCCCCTTTCTCTTCTGCCAACCCACTGCCCTTGATTAGTGTTGTCTAATTTTATAATCGATGAGCCAATAATGACATAAATCATAATTAAAATAATTTTTAAGTAATTTAAATAATGTAAACAATACTTTTAAATATTTTGATTATTTCTTTTGCTTGCATTTCTGTATTCAATTTAGAATATTCAAATCTCTGTGTGTATTTCACACCACACCCACCACCAGAGTCCTAGTATTAATTCAAGCCATAGTGTGCATTAGACCTATTGCATAGTTCTCTTGGTTTTGACAAATGCTTCACATATATCCACCATGTCATTCTTATACAGAAGGACCTCACAGCCCTGAAAATGCCGTGTTCCACCTCTGAATCTCTCCTTCATTCCTTTTCCCTCTGGCAACCACTGATCTTTTTATCATCACCTTAATTTTAACTTTTCCAGAAACATCCTTGAGTTAGAATCACAGAGTATGTAGTCTTTTATGTGCCTTCTTTCACTTAGCAACCTCCTTGAAAATTCCTTCCTGTCTTTTCGTGACTAGCTAGCTCACTTCTCTTTTTATTACGGAATAATGCTGTTGTCTGGGTTCCCCAGTTTGCTTATCTGTTCACCTACTTCGGGACAGCTTGGTTGCTTCTAAATGTTGGCTATTATAAATAAAACTGTTAGAAACATTCATGGGCAGATTCTTGCGTGGACATAAGTTTTCAGCTCATTTTGGTAAATAGGTAGGAGTGTGATTGCTGAGATGAACTTTTATTTTCTACACAATCAAAAGAGCTTTCTATTGTAAAATGAACTTCCTTTCCCCTCAAAGACTGAAGACTTTAGATCAATAATGTTTCAGGTGATATAGCTGAAAAGACCATTTTAATAGTCAGAGATGCTTTTGAACGAGATAAGATGTACCTCTTAACTAGCACGACTCATCAAAACATTTTCTAAAAGATACCTCCAAGGCCTTCCCAGGAGACCGCTCTTCTTTTCCTGTCCTTGTCCCGCTGTGGCTGCATCCAGGGCAAGGAAGTCTATTCCAGGGCTCTGTGGACAGTTATGTTCACCGGTTCAGTTGCTGGTGTGGGGGTATATATTCAAATTTCTCCTCAAGTTAACCCTCTGTGCCGCCTTTCCCCTTTTCACCTCCCAAGCATTGATGACCTTTTAGCTTGCTGTTCCGGCCACCTGCTTTCAACAGGAGCTGCAGGCCCCCAGGACAAAGCGCCTGCTGGAGCCTGGGGTGAGCTCTGCCTCTGCTTGGAGCAGGTGGAAGCTGGACCAGCTGGGGCTTTGGGGTAGGAAATCAAAGCAATTGACAGGCAGGCTGGAGGCCCCTTGGGGAGGTATGTGCTGATCAGATAGAGGATGGGAGGCTGAACTGGAGCCTTCGGAAAGGAGGTTCTTAATGGGGATGTGGAGGTATAGTTAGGAGAAAGGATTTGGGCCCAGGGCCCACACTTGTTTGACCTGTACAATATCCCACTGCATCTAGTGAGAGTAACGAGTTTCTGCCTCATAGGATTAATGAAAAGCGGGAACGGTACATTGAGAGCATGGGCCCTTATTAAGCTCTTAAACACAGAGCACGTTTAAGGGCTTAATGCACGTTCTCTAGTCTCTAATGGCATCATCATTGCGATTATAGACAACAGCATGGTTGCAGGAGCCATGAAAAAAAGCCAGCCAACACACAGCTACTTTTCAGAGATTCTGGAAACTGGAAAATGACCTCAGAGGTCATGCAGCCCAACATGCCTTCATTTTTCATTGTGAAAAGCAGAGCTCTGGACTTGCCTGAAGGGACAGAGTGAATTGTGTGCTTTGTGGGTCAGCATGTGTTGAGTTACTCAGTGCCTGGCCCCAGCGGAGGAGCTGGCGGGAGAGGCCACCACTGCCTGTTATAAAGGGACTCACAGATTGATAGAGGTGACGAGAGGTGTACTACCCAGGTCGACACAGTAGGGGGACAGGTGCAGGCATGGAAACGAGGCTGAGGGAGCTTGTCAGGACGTTGATATTTCAGGCGGGACTGAGATTTTACCTCATGAAGAAAGAAGCAAGGTGTGTTTTGTGACTTGAGCTGGTCAGTACTCATCCCATATGGATGCCCTCACCCGGTAGGGTTTTCTGACCTGCGTGTCCATGTAACAGAGCAGCTGCGAGAAGGAAGACAAGCTGACACAGCTGAGGGAGATGGGTCCTTTGGGTTTCTGGGGGTAGTTTTTGTGATGCCTGGACATCCTTTTGCAAAGTGGTTCTCTTGGTAAGACTCAGTGGGAGAATGATTCGAGGCAGAATAGCAGACTCACAGATCCGGAGCTTTGATTCTTTTCCTTGGCAAAACGCCCTTTCTTTTGAGGGGCTCAGGTCTCAGGGCTGAGCCCGAGAGCAGTCTGCAGTGGAGAGGTGAACCCCTCAAATCAATTAGACTAAAACCACTTTCCACTCTCGTTTCAAGACCATTCAAAGGCCATGTGGGTGATAGAAAAGGAAAATCTTCAGTTTCTTAATTGCTAAAGTTCTCCACCCAAAACAGCTTAAGGGAAGGTTAATTATGGAGACGTGTTAAAGAAACCCAACCTTCTGAAATGCCTCCTGGAGAAGCTGATGTGAGTTTAATAGGATTTTAATGCAGAGAGTCTTTTGAATACTTGAGGTCTATTCTCCTGCTCCCCTTTCTCCCGATGACCTCAAATCCTTCAACCCTACATGAAAGAGCATTAATATCGTCCATCGATCAGTCTACTAATCCTTTTACCCTTCCCTTTGAGTTCTCTGAATAACATCACATTTGTCGGGGGGGGGGGGGTTGGAAAATTCCTCTGTGGAGACAGATTGCAGCCAGGAGAAGCAGACGGACAGCATGTCTCGGGTAGACAGATGGAGAGGCTTATTACCTTTTGCATAATTTGTATGTTTGGAGTTGTTTTTTAAGAGCAAATGGACATTTAGTGGATTTTGTTCAAGTTGTCATCTTCGTGTGCAAACAATGGAAATCTAGACTGTTAGTACAGCTGCATTTTCTGTGGGAGGAGGGAGGGCATTCATTCATTCATTCATCCATGAATGTATTTGCTCATTTGTTTATGTATTTATTAACTCATTTATCTGTCTAACCGTCTTATCTATCCATCCATCTATTTATCTGTCTACCCATCAGTTCTATCTTCTTCTTTTCTATCTGCAGGTATTTATGATTTTATTTGTCTTTTTAACATGTGTCAATTTCTGAAGCAGTGTCTAAGGGAAACATTATTGTGAGAAGACAACAGTGACATCAGCAGATTTCATTCTTCCCTCTTACATGACTCTCGTCCACCCGCCAATCTCTCTTGAGTTTTCTCTTTTCTAAGAAACTTTAGTACTGTTGCCTGAAGAGCAGTGCCATCGGAAGGCTGAAGTTTCCGGTCAGTTGTGGGGGTAGGAGGGGCAGGATTCCTCAGACGAGTCTGAACAGCCCAGAGGATTGTATGTTAAGTGGTACATGTGTGTGTGAACATGCATACTTTTTAAGAGAGAAGATTTTCAAAGCTATCATGTTTCACAATGACTTGAAAACTGGTAGAGAGAAGCTGCTTGGGGCTGGAGGCGGGGCCTGAAAGTTGGGGCTTTCCCCATTCCCCACATCTGTTCCTGATTTTCTTCTCCCTTCCTCTGCTCACCTGTTCTGTTTCCATCTTTGCTCTCTCAGTTCCAAACCGCTGTGGTTTTCCCTTGGCCCCCCGCGCACCATTTAGGGCTGTAGGTGCTCGTGGTCTTGGGTCTACAGGAATCCTAGGATCTGCATGTTTGTAAAAACGCTCACGATTGACTCCCTTTTTTGCTCTTTACCTGGATGCTGGATGTGTTGATGTTCTCCTGAGTCCTACCACCTGAAATGAGCCTTTTGTTTCAGTAGATAGTCCTCCTGAGACAAGCAGACCCGCCAGGTCCACCCGGGAGAGGGGTACCACCTGGACCTGGAAGCTGCTGGAGAGTTTGCCCGCTTGCTATCTGTTAGAGGCAACCCCAGTTACAGGCAAGTGGAGATTCTGAGCAAATGCCATTTCTGTAGCCCAGTTGATTTGCCAGATCCCTGGGGCTCCAAGCTAAGGGTGATCATACCATTATAAGCAGGCTCTCATTGTAAGAGGAACCTCTTGTTGGTATGCCATATCCAGGGTCTTGAAAATTCTTTCTCATTAGGCTGAGCTCTTAAAACTTGGCGATGACCAACTCAGATAGTTAGAGCAAATAAATAACATCATTCTCACGATCAGTGTTAGGAAGTGAGACAGAGCATCGCATGTAAATGGCGGCATGGGTTTTGGAGTCTTCATGGTTGTTCTGGGTAAATTCCTGAGCTATTAACTGTTTGACCCAGTTGCTTGTGCCTAGAAGGCCCCCCCTTTTCTTGTCTATTAAATGAACACACCTGCATGTCAGTGCAGTTATGCAGGTTCTAGGATGTCGCTGCATAAAGTAGCCAGAATGCAAATCAGTCAACTCAATCCCGAGTATTTCCTAAGGATGCCCAATGAATCCTTTTTCTTTTTTTTTAAAATAGATTTTCATTGTCACCATAACATGTGAAGTTGATTTGCAATCTTGTTTACTTACATATCTGTAGTCCTCATCTGGATCTTATTTATTATTTCTACTAGTTTTGCTCATTAGATATTTTCACTTTTCGCTCTTCATTTTGTTTTGCTCTTACATGTGGCATTTGCAAGAGTGTTTGTAGAAATAGCTAGAGGACAAACAGGTGATCTTCTTCCAAAGAGTTTGTTTCTGTGTTTGTGTTTCTTTGCAATGATGCTAAGAATTGTTGACAAAACTAGATTAACTTAAAAGTTAAAAAAATTCAGAATGCAAATTCGTGAAGTATTCCTGTGAATCTTATGATTGAGGAAAGACCAGAATCTCAAAACCCCACCATGACGATCTTTTCTTTTTCAAATTGAAGGAACAAAGGTTTACAGCACGAACGTTTTAGGAATGTAGACTCACTCTTCATCAAACACACGATATCAGCTACAGCCACTAGTTCAGTTCTAATCCAGGGTCCATGAGAGCCTGTGCCCTTTGCTCCCACCCCCATTGCTTTACCCTCTGGCAGCCTCAGTTCCGTTGTCAGAGTCCAAGGGCTTGTTTTTCTTTGCTTTTGTCTGTTTGTTTGCTTTGTTTCTGTATATTCCACAAATAAATAGATCATCTGACATTTGTCTTTCTCCTTCTGACTTATTTCACTTAACATTATCCCCTTTGGTTCCCTCCATGTTGAAATGACAAGAATTCATATTTTATTGATAAAATAACTGAATAGTTATTCCATTATATGTACATAGATATGTAGTACATGCACACACACACCCCTCCTTTTCCACTTCTCTGTTAATGGCCACTCACAATGACCTTTTATTTGGGTCAAATCCAGAAGACTGTGAAAGTTATAAGGAATTAGACTGAGAACACCTTTTCTCTGTGTGACAGATGCAGCCCCTCAATTAAAGGAGGTAAATATGAGGATATAAAATGATTGCAACTGAATGTCAATTTGCCCTTCACGTTAGGACTGAAGAAGCCTAACAGTAACTTAGAAAGAGCACCGAATTCAGATCGAGAACCAGCTGCACACAGCCAGCTCGATTAGAATCCCAACTCACTGCCTACCAGATGGGTGACCTCAGTGACTTCTTCCTCATCTCGAAAATAGATCCGAGGTCCACTCTGCCACTTTCTGGCCTCTTGGGAGGCATCATGCATGATACTCTGTATGTTAGGGTGCTTGATGGATTGAGTTGAGCTTGGTTGAGTAGGCTCTTGATCTGAGAAATTTCAGTTCTCAGGAGATAGGGAGTTCTTGATCTATAACTTCAGCTTAATATCATTTTTCCCACCCCCAGGATATGGATATGGACATTAGCCACACTAAGGATATTGGGAGTTGGTGGCTGTCATCTCCTCATGGGGCCAGCCTCAGTCAGCTGCCGGAGAAACAACTTCTGTGGGATGATGTGAGGGCTTCTAGGAATCATCTTTCATTCTCAATATTACTTCTTGCCAACAGTTTTGATGTTGAACATTCCCCACTTGGAATGTTACACTGGAAATCATTCTGGTCTAGGAGACAGAGGCCAGATTCCCATGTGGGTTTTATCCCTTCTTCCTTTTGTGTCTTCTCTTCTTCCTTTTCCCCTCACCATTGTGACAACACCCTTTATGCAAACCAATAGGCTCTTTTTCTTAAAACTTCTTGAAATATTTGTAGCATTGGCACCATTATTTCCTGGAGGTTCTCTCTTTCTTTAGTATTTAGAAATGATGTGCCCCTTACTTTTACAATTCTGATTGTTGGGGTTTTTCTCCTTCTCAAAAACCAATCAGCACTACCTCCTTCTCTTTCATTCACATTTATGCCCTAATTCATGCAACTGATATTTATTGAACATTGTTTGTGGTCAGTTACACTATATGGATGCAGCTGGGAGAAAGGCACACGTAGTGCCTGGACTCGTGTCTTACAATCTAGTAGGTGGTTGTCCTCAGGCAGATACATGCGAGGATGGAAAACATGGCATCTCAGGAGCACATGAAGCCAGTGGCTGTGGTGAAGGGTGAAGGGCAGAGTCAGCCATGCTCCCGGTGGGAGACAGACACTCTGAGACTTTACCTGAGTTCTGCTTGATGCAACCTTGGTGGACCATAACCTTCATGGTAAGTGGCAGGTGATAAGACCTCAGTGCAATGTGAGCTCTCAGAAAGCAGAATTCAGGTGCGCCCTGGTGGAATAGTTATGTGGTCAACTGTCTCCAGCTCATGGTCAAGCTGCATACATCCCAAGGACCCAGGTTCACATCCTGGTCTGGGGAGAACAACCAAGATGCACAACTAAGTGAAAATAAATGCTTCTTTCTCTCTCTTCCTGCCTGCCTGCTTGTATTCATTTCTGACTGCACCTTTCCTGAAGAAAAAGCAAAAGCAGAATTCCATATTTGGGGATATAGTAAACAATTTTCCAATAGATATATTCATGAGAAATGGCATTTTAAAAGGGCTGTGGGGAGGGAAGTTCCACAGTAGTCATTCTTTGATCAGTTCTTTCGTTCACTCAGGCCCAGGTCCTCCCTCCCTTTCATTCATCTGGTCTCATGCCCACGTGAACATGTGGATGGAGAGTGATCACCTGCTTTCTCGTCCTGTCAGTGACAGGGGCTGGGCTGACCTGCCACCCCTGGTCTCCACTCCATCCAGTACTGGGGAGAAGAGCTTGGCACCATCGCCAGCATTTGGCTCACTCATTCTTACCAAGAATGGCATTCTTACTTGAAGGGCAGTCCTCCTAGAAAGAAAGTTGAAGCTCCTTAAAAGAGAAAAGTGAGACCCTGAAAAGTCTCCATTCTGCAGAATGCTGCCATGTCATTCTTTCTCCCTTTGCGGAGACTAATGTGTTCAGCACCGGGACCCTCCCTCGGGGGAGACATCCAGGAGCCTGAGAATAAGTGGGGTGAAAACACCCTTCTATTTTGGGTCTAGAAAATGGAGGATTTATTGCTGTCTCAGAGACAGCTGGAGGCAGAAGTTGGGCAAGCCTGGGTGCCTTGTTGACTGAACCCTGAGGCTGGTGGCGGGGGCAGGCAGGAGGGCAGCCCCCTGAGCAGCGATGAATGTAACAGGCCTGCTTTGACCTACTGGCCAGGAGGCAGGCACCAGCCAGGCCTGTGGGGCCCTTTAGCTCAGGAGCAGCCCTGAGCTAGCCACCACTTGGCGTCCAGGCTGAGCAGTTGACCCCTACTTAATGAGACCACGACGTGGGTGTCCAGGCCAACTGTCCCTCTGGCTGCTTCCCTTGGAGCCGAGTCAATATTTATTAATGATCTGCACCCCCCAGAGGGCCTCCAGCTTCACAGAGAGTCTCTGTTGCTCCGGCCTGCCTGAGTCATTCATTAACCCCGCAGCACAGGCCTGGAGGGGCTCCTAGAGGCCAGCCCACCGCTGAGGTATTTGCAAAGGTCATTAATGAGCTAATCTGATTTTACTTTTTAAAACAGAGGCTGGAGTCGCTGGGGTCAGTCTGTATTCCCAGCCTGTATTCTCTGTGATGCACAGAGAATTTTGGAGTTAGAAAGATACTGCCTCTACATCCAGAGAGGCTTGGGATGGAAGGGAAAGGGACCTCCGGGAGGAGGATGGGGTGGGGGTGGGGGGGTTGTCCTAGGATTTTTAGTTTGTGGCCTCCTTTCCCTCTCTAGGTGGGAGAACAGGAATCAAAAATAAAGGACCCCCACATGCTCCTTTTTCTGAGCCTACTGAGCGGAGCACTTCAGTGCACAGCTGAGCGTTCTCATTCCAGCCCAGAGTCTGGTCTCCCTGCCGCCAGTCGCCAGTTGCTTCTGATCATGGAGCCTCTGTGCATCATCGGGAAAGCAGAAATGCAATTGCCGAGCCCTTCTGTTTGCTTTGAGAGCTAGAAGTTGCAGTGGAAGTCAAATCTTAGCACAACATCTGGTGCATAGTATGCTCTCAAGAAAATGCCGCTTTCAAGGGGAAAAGAGCAGCTGTAACTTTGGGGCTGGAAAAATTGGAAGAACCAAGGGGTAGAGGAAGGGACCCTAGTGTGAACTCCGGCCCTGTTCCTAGGGGATTGTGTGACCTTACTGACATAACCAGAAACGCATCTCTGGGTGCAGTGGGTGCTGTTTTCATGAGGTTCAAGTGCAAGAACAGCACGAGGGGATCAACTCACAGTGGTTAGTTGCTTCTCAGCTCACACGAGGAGGCAGGTGAGGGGGCGATTGGCTGCTCACCCATTTCACAGATGAGAAGGCAGAGACTCTGCTTGTTCGGAGTCACATGGTCTGTGGCTGGGGGCATGGAACTTGGACACAGACCAGCTGGTCTCCAGTCCAGAAGGCTCAAACCCTTTGCTGAGCAGAAAGTGGGGGTCCAAATGTAAAGGCGTGATCTTGGTTTTGTCTGGGGGTATTCTACAATCTCCCCACATTAGTGCGAGCGTCCTGCTCAGGTTGGCGTCTTGCCCAGGAAATGAGCTGTGTCAGGCCATCGTCCGAGTCCCCCAATACGCAGAACTTACCTGACCTGGTCTTGCTTCATTAAATATGATCTGGACTCTGCAGGGCGACGAGGGTGAACAACTTCTGAGTTATTAGCTCTGCAGCGTCTTCCAACCACCCCAAGGTGACACAAAAGCTGAACTCTAGGGCATGGTCTGGGGAGGGGACAGGAATGGGTTGAAATGTCGGACTAGGCTGGAAAGTGTTACCAGGCTGTCACCCCTTGGCTGCTGCCATGAGAAGAATAGCGAATATTCATGCCTGTCAAGCACTGCAGTACACTCTTCATGCATTAGTTCATTTTTCTTCACATCACCCAAAGTGCAAACTTTTTTTTTTTCCTTCAGGAAAGGTGGAGGCTGGAAAAAGAGAAGGCAGGCAGAGAGGAGGAAGAATTTTAAAAACTGTATTGTATTTAGATGTTCATCTTGGTTGTTGCTCCAGTCCTGGGTCATGAACCCCAATACCTGGAACCTCATGTGGACCGTGATCAGACACAGCCGTCGGACTATCTGCTAGAACACCAGGGTGCACCAGAAATTTAATTATTTTGTTTTTTTAAGGGAAAAGTGCAGGCAGGAGTGAAGGCGAGCAGGCAGGAAGAGAGAGGAGGAAGAAGCCTTTTATTACTTCTATTTAGTTGTTTATCTTGCTAGATTCTCTGAGCCCCAGGTCCCGAACTTGGGTCCCTGGGATGTAAGTGGACTGCGCATGTGCTCAAGTTCCAAAGTTGCAGAAGTGGGATTTGGACGCAGCCAGTCTGCCTCCAGCGTCCACATGACTAACCAGATTTTCCATGCTCAGCCTGGCTGCGTTCTGGGCTGTTCTGGTGGAGAAAGGGGCCCGGAGGCCCCCAGAGCCCTCTGACTTGGATAAGCGCCCCATGTGCCCACAAGGTGGCGCGTGGCCCCTCACGGTCTCTGCGACAAAGATTGACTTCCAAGGTCTTTGTCTTTTTCCCTCTGAGAGTTCTGCACTAAGCGTCTGGCCCAATGAGAGGAGCTGCAGATAAGCCGGTGCTGCTGCCCTCTGGCGTTCAGTTGGGGGACGGCAGCAGCACGGCTCTGGTTCCACGTGCGGGCCAGAACCTTGCTGGTGTGGGGAGCGAGGAAAGGGATCTGCTAGGGCCAGTGCATGTGGGGAGCTGCCCTAAGGTGGTGGCTGTATTTCCAGACACAAGGGAGATGGACACAGTGACTGAACTGCAAGGGACCTGTGCTTACACCTGTCCTCTGCCGGCTTCAGCCCTCACAGGCATTTCACAGGCCTGGGAATGCGGACCCCAAAAGGGATCGCAGCAAGTGAATACGTTTTAGAGAAGGGGGATCAGAGCTGGACCGAGAACCAGTTTGTGGTTCCAGTCTCTCTTCCTCTCCCCTCCTCCCCTTCCTTCTTCTTCCTCCTCCTCTTCTTTGTTACCCTTATCTTTGTCTTCTAAATAGTTAACACCACTCAGGTACCATGTGCCAGCATTGTGCTGAGTCACCTTTGCTGTCACATTGAATCCGTGCAATAATGCAATACTATAGAAAGACAGCTTCAGTCCATTTTGTGGATAAAGAAACTTAGGCTCCCAGAGATAAAACACTTGCACAATCTCTAGCCTTGCTGAGAGGCTTTCTACTCTGCTGTGTACTGGGTTGAGCTAATGGAAGAGTTAAAAAAGTTCTCTGAATTAATTGTAGTGAGCAACAATATCATTTACTATGTGTCTGGTAATCAGCGAATCACATGAATTAGTTCATTAAACCTCAGATCGTTCCCATTAACTGGCATTTTACAGTATTGTTCTGATGCCCATTTTACAGATAGGAAGACAGAGGCACAAAGAGGTGCCATACTTCACCCTGGATGCCGCAGAGACAGATGCAGAGGCAGGATTCAAGCCTAGGCTGCCTGGTCTGCTGTCCAGACCCTTAACCATTGCTAGGTGACTCTCCCTAAGACAGCAGGGGACCAGTCAGAGACCAGAGTCCCCTGAGTCCTGAAAAGACAGTGTCAAGTTGCCAGGATCCTCACCCGGTTGTCTGGAGGCAGGGGCTGTCATAAAAGCAGCATTCCCACCATCTTCATCTCCTTACTCTTTCTTCTGGAACTTCCTGGCATTGTTGTTTATTATATTTTTTATTGCTTATTTCTTTTTTTTTAAAGAAAGGTGCAGGCAGGAATGAAGGCGAGTAGGCAGGCAGGAAGAGAGAGAAGGAAGAAGTATTTTATTTTTATTTAGTTGTTCACACCACACTGGTCGTTATCCCCAGACCTGGGACTTCGACCCAGGGGTATACGGTCTACACTCTTTCAGAGGCGACTGACCTAAGCACTGCTCCACCAAGGTACACCTGCTTATTTCTTGTGACCCCTACTTGAATGCAGTCACCCCAGAGTAAAAGACTCCATTGCATTTCACTCTTAACGTCCAGTGTCTGGTAGCAGGAGATGTTTAGTACAAATTTATGGCATCTCCTTGGTCAAGTCTGTGGGGTTTCCGAGTTAAAGGTGGCAAGCGCGATGCTGTCACCTCTAGAATTATGGATGATTCTCATCAAATGGGAGGGGGGATGGTGGAGGAGAAAGGGGGAACTTTACACTTTCTGCATTCTTTTTATGTAAACCTGCAATTGATTTAAAAAGTAAAGTCCGTTAGAAAAAGTTCTTTATCTGAATATGCTTTGGACTGTAAAAAGCAATCACCAGGTTCCTCTGTATTTTTTCAGGCTACTCATCTTCACAACAACCGCAAACTTTTGTTTATGCGAACAGACACTGTTTGAACTGCTGTTTATACTCAATCTCACTTAATTCTCTCAAAAGCCCTGTGACAAATTGAGGTCAGAACGGTTAAAGGGACTTATCAGGGGTTTCAAAGTTAATAAGTGGTGGGAGCAGGACTTGAATTGTCTGTGCAGCGGAACTGGGTCTGTCCAACCTCAAGTCCACACCTGTAATTCCTGCGCTTGGATGTCCTCCTCCGGTCCGGGCACCGTCAGTGCAAAGTGCTTCGGGAAGTAGGTAAAGGGGTCGAGCAAGTCTTGCTAACTCCCCTATGTAGTCACTCACTCATTCATTCATTCATTCATTCATAAATATTTGCTAAGCACCTGTGTACTAAGACTGTGTGCTCTGAAGATGCAAATATAGGTAAAAGCTTCTCCCTGCCTCCCAGGGAGTGTATAATCTAGTAGAAAATGAAAACCCTAGGGACAAGAGGCAGGCCACCCCCAGCTCCGGTATGGCCATGTGGTGAGAGGGGAAGGGATACCTTGGAAGTGAGCTCAGCAGGTGGCAACATTCTGGAGAAACAAGAATGGCTTCAGAGTCCTGGCCAACTACAATAGGATATCCTTTCTTAAGTCCTTGAAAAACCTGCAATAGACCTCAATTCTAGTGCTGGCAACAGAACCCCATTGTGCCAGGCAAAGTAGTAGACTCAAGGAGAAAAGAAAGTTTGGGGGAGTAGTGCAGGTACAGAGTGCGGAGCCAGGTTCCAGGATGGGTGAGCAGAGTCATCCCACATCCAGCGTCTAGCAATTGGAACCAAGCAGGTCTATGAAGAGACTTAACTTTCCTGTCCCTTGGTTTCCTTATCTGTACAATGGGTACAATAACAGGTAGCTTCTCCTAACCAGCGCGCTCTGCTCAGTGCCCCTTCCAGAGTGGCAGGAAGAACTAGTGGTCACAACTGGAAACTACTGTCACTTAAATCTAAGCTTGAATCTTGACCTCACATGGTGTATTTATAGGACTTTTCCTCTTAACCTCTCTGCATGTGACTTCCCCACTCCCCCTGTTTGTACTACGGACAAACAATAATAGTACTCACCTCAGACCTAAAGTATTTAGAACAACAAGCCATGTCAGTTTTTATTATTAATGCAGGTAGAAGAGAGCTAGCATCTCAGATGTAAGGAAACGGGACTCTAAATGCCTTGATATAAATAAAGCATCTTGTTTTGGTGAATGAGACTGATCCTCCTCCAAGCTCCTGAGTAGATCAAAGATATTTTCCCAGACTGGTCACTAGATGGCAGGCGTGTCCTTTCCAGCCCTACCTGAGCGGTTCCAGATCTGAAATAACAAACCTGAGGTGAAAAGCTACTTTCACAGGGCCAGACCCCAGGCTGCGCTTTTCCCCTATATTCTCATTAGCCCCCCAGTAATCCTCAGATTAAAGGAGCTGATCCTCCCAAAAGGTGGTGCCTGGCACATGGCCTCCAAAAAAAAAAAAAATAAAGTTTACTTTTTTTCCTATTGTTCTTGCTATTTTCTTGTTTTTATGGAGCTGAGACAGAGACCAAGCTTGAATGCTAAGCCCGATCAGATCCACCGCAGGTTCAGGAGTTCAGGATCTTTCCCCCAGTCTTATTTCAGAGGACGTGTAGGATGCCTCAGATTTCTTTTTCACCTCCACCATGCCTGCTTTTGCTCTCTGATTTTTTTTCTTACTTCCTGTGTGATCTTGACCTTGTTATTTCTCTGTGATCTTACATGTAATTTCCTAAAATGCAGATATTATTTGATACTGATGCGAATCATGTTGCAGACTCACTTTCCCGTTGTTAGTGATTCCAAATGATTGCATTATTCTCTGTACATAATCTGGTCAACAGGAGTCCTCCTGTCTTCATTATGTGGGAGCTCCTTCAGAACTAGTACCTAAGACTAGAGCTGACACTCTGATCATGATCACTCTGGTTCACGTTAACAGAATCAGAAGACATGCGTTCATGTGTTTATTCATTCATTCATCGCTCGTTCCTTTCTGGACAGCAGCGCCCGGAGTGACACCCAGGGCTCCTGTCCACACGAAACTTACAGTCTCAGTGTCCCCTGCTGGTGTATTCCTGAGAGCACTACCAGCTCAGCGTGCCTTCCTTCCTGTCCACCACTGGAATTCGGGTGCCGCCACCCACCCCAGGGTCCTCCCCACCGTATGCCACATGTCTCAGACCCCCATCTCTTCACTCTCTGCTTCTCCAAAGGCAAACCCACAGATTCTTTTAAGTTCTGCAAGGCACCACCAAATCCCAACCTACCTGACTCCAGTCCTTTCTAAAGTTGGCTTGGGAATGAAAAGATTTCAAGGAGGCCCCAGGGGCGGTTTTGGGATGGAGACACAGAACAGGTGGTGGGGTCCTGTGAGGGGCTCCCATGGGCTCATTCTTGCTAAAATAAGACAGCTCTGGTTTACCTGCTTTATCCTCAGGCATTGACATGCGGTAACTTGCTGCTCAAGAAAACCATCAGAAGGCGCCCCACTGTAGGTGTTGGGGGAGGGCGTGGAATTTTGAGACAATTCAGAGGAAATCTTTAGGAAAGAGACTGTATTTGGAAATATGTTTTAAAATTAGTTTCCAAGGCGCTAAGTGAAAAAGACTGGGAAAGACAAGCACTGCCCAATATCACTTACATATGGAACCTAAAAGGAAATGTCAGACTTCTAGAAACGGTGAGTAGGTCAGTGACTGCCAACAGCTGAGGTGACAGAATAAGGAGGGACAGGTCAAAGGTGCCACGCTGACCCACAAGGTGAGTGTGGGCTGAGACTGTACTGTAAGACATGGTGACTAAGGCTGACACTGTGTAGTATCATTGAAATTTGCTAACGGAGTAGGACCTAAATGTCCCCATGCCCCCAAGGAAAGATGACGTGTATAAACATGTCAGGTGACTAGACGGTGGGGAGTCCTTCCACCACGTGCACCTGTCTCAGAGCACCGTGATGTACATGACAAATATCTTACCATTGAATTCTGCCCATTATGCCTCAATCATCCTGAGCGAAAAATAAATTAATAAACTTGGTTTCCAAGGAAAATGGGATGGGACTTTTGAATTCTAGCAACTTGAGGATTATCTGGGACCCCACTTGCCACCACCTTTAACCTGACTGGGAATGATCTTATGCCTCTGTCCTTAGGGGGCCTTTCTTGCCCATGTCATGCCCATCGGCTGCTCAGGACTGTGTCCTTTCTGTGTTGCAGTGCCCTGGTTCCCCAGAACCATCCAAGAGCTCGACAAATTCGCCAATCAGATTCTCAGCTACGGCGCAGAACTGGATGCAGACCACCCCGTGAGTCCAGGGGGCTGTGGATGAGTCCTCCAGTGCCTCCCCTGCCCCTCCTGCTCCCACCCCCTCCCCCTTTGGAGCCCTGTGTCTTAGCTTACTTGCTTGATTGGCAAATACTTATTGGGCGCCTACTTAGAATTCATCACCATCATCATCATAGTCATTATTATTGTTGGAGCCAATAGGGATCACCATTCCTATTGGCAAGATGTATGTAAATGTGTGTTTGCATATATGTAAATTCCCTTGACTTCTGCCTGTACATTTGCAGAGCTTTAGAGGAAGTGCTTGGGAAACCAGCAAGCAGCACTGCGTATTGCCAGATGCAGCAGGCAGGGGGAGTGGTGACCTTAGAACTGGATCTTGACAACTGAGTAGAAGAGGCATGTCAAATAAGGACACACAGGCAGATGGGCCAAGGGAACAGTGTGTGCAGGGCTCAGAGAACTGACAGTATCAGGAATATTGCAGGGCTGACGGGCTGGTGCCTTAGGTGTCCGGCTGAGTGTGCTGGAAGATGATGAGGCTTAGACAGTGGGTTACAGTCAGATTTGTGAGATTGTAAAAAAGTCTGGTGTGCCAGACAGTCCGCAGACCTATGGGCAGGTCCTTTCGTTCTTTAACAGTTTCTGAGTAGAGGAATGAGGAGCAAAGATCTTCTGCCCTTTTCTCTGGGGGAGCATATCCACCAATGTTGTGTGGAAGGTCCTTTATTCTTTGTCCAGGCAAATGGCTCCCTAATCTTTAAGTAGGTGACTCTGTGGAGCCTGTGTGTTTCATCAGGAGTCTCATTTTCAACTTGGGCCATTTTCTCACTTTATCTGTGGGTCTTTATCATCAAGCAAGCTGTGACTGGCTCTTCACAAAGGCTCCTTTCAGTAAGCAAAGCAAATGTTCCCATTTTACAGACAGAATCACTGAGACCCAGTGATAGCAAATGCCTCTTCCGAGATCCTGTGCTAAACCTTGCATTCTTGTGCAATTAATCCAGCGGACACAGTACCCGAAGACAGAACTCCAACTAGTGGCAGAAATCCAGACTGTTTCACAGAGACAAAGAGGGAGCTGCTTTGGGGGCAGGAAGACCTCTTAAATCAGAAAACATTATTGCTTATTCTCATTCCAATAATCATCCCTGTTAGTGAACTTGGAACTACAAAAAAGCATGAGAAGGAAGTGGAGATCACTTGTCATTTCAGTTATGTCTCTTGATAGTAGTCTGTATTTTATTCTTACAATGAGGAAGTATTTTATGAACAGAAGCAACAGTGAATTTCCTCTTAAGCCTCAGACTTCAAAATAGGAGAAAGTCTTCTCGTATCATCTCACCCTGTCCAGAAATAATGAATATTGGCTTTCTTTTCAGTATGCTTCCTTCCTTCTCCCACCTTCCTCTCTGCACACGTATACACACACGCGGGTAAACGTGCGCCCGTGCACATGTGTGTTCATTAGTGCAGCGCTCTGACTCACTCACCGGCCCCCAGTGGCAAGCTTGCAGCAAGTTGCCTGAATTTCACACTTACAGTAATTCTGCAGTGGATTTTCTCGCTAGTGCATCTCTATGTGAGCTCCAGACAGCATCCTTGATTCTTTCGTGTGAAATCACTAAGTCTAGAGGTAGAAAATCCCTGCCAGGCTCCTAACACCTGTTCTTTAAATACCTTCTCCCACCAAAGAGAGAAACGGCCAGAGCTGCTCGGAGGACTTGGCCCCCGTCCCATCTTCCCCGGGTGGATGCAACTGCTCCTGTGGAGTCCGGCGCAGGGCAGGGGTGAAGCTCTGGGTCAGGGGGAGCTCCGTAGCCCCTGGGGCAGCCTCTGGCAGGGCCCTGAGAGGAAAGGGTTGCTCAGAGGAGCTGCAGGCCGCCCTGGACTCAGGCCATGGGATCGGCCCGTCGGGTGTTTTCCCCTCTCTCCCACCTTGACCCAACGTTCCATCCCTTGGCCTCACTCCCTGCTCATTCAGGGCGGAAGGACAAAAGGTCAGTCCAGAGACACAGCCTTTTCCCTCTCTGTCCTGTGTTTCCTCAGAGCCAGTTAGGCTGGTTTTCAAACTCTCTGGGATTCATTTCTCTGCTCTGACCCAGCCCACTCTTTTGGCTCCCTGGTCTCGCAGTGTCATGCATTTATTTTATCATAAAAATACAATTTATCAGGTACATGGTCCCCCCCGAAAAGGAGGCCAGGCTCTCTGTTCCTTCCCATGGCTTCTCATCAGATCTTGGGAACTGCCGAGCCAAGGACAAAGTAAACCCTTCAGGGTGCTTCTCCACAGCACCCACCCCCACGCCCCACATACTTGGCTCCTGTTGTGAGGACTGGCATGGGTGTTCTTCCCGAAAGGACCCTCTGTTCCCTCAGTTCCTCTGGCTTCTGCGTGAGCTCATCTTCTCCTGATCAGAGGGGACAGGGAACCAGCTCTGAACTTGGCCTGCAGAGTCCAAGTGGGTCTGTTTGATTTATTTCTAAAAGGAACACGCCTTTCTCTGAGCATTTTCCAGCCTCTGTGTTTCTGTCCATGTGGTTTCCTTGACTGGAACTATTTATTCTCCTACCTATTCCTGCCCTGCTTGCCAGCCTCTCTTTACCTTTTAAGGCCCAACTTAGAAATCTGCCTCCTTAAAGCCTTCCTCATAGCTTTGTCCAGCCAAGCTCTTCACTCTCCTACTGTACAATTGTGTGTATTTTGTTTAGACTAGAGCACAGAATATTAGATTAAAATAAAGTCACTACCTCCTGAATTACAATTTCATAGAAGGCATAAGACAGACATACAGGTCATACACATGTTTTCCAAACTGAAGTCCATGACAAAACGAAATCCCCTGCTCTAAAGAAGAAACTGTATTCTCAAACCCCATTTTGAGGACATACGAGTCCCGTGATTTTGCTGGAGGCTTTAGAAAATCTTGCACAAATGAAAACTCATGCAATCTAATATTTCTCAAACTTATTTACCTGTGGAATCCCTTTTGTAATGGAACAATTAGCAACATTACTTTGGATGGTAATATTTTATGGAACACGGATTGGGTAATACTTAGGTAAATCATAAGGCAAAAATTAGATGATTACACGTCGGGTTTAATGAGTCAGATCGACAGTGTTAACAATTCTAAGGTCTCCATGGATCAGAATGATTCGTGAAGAATTCTTGAAAGGGGGAAGTTTGAATTGAGCCCTCTAGCACCAGGGTAGGCTTATCAAGTAAGCTTTAGATTTCCGTGGTTTAACCCAATAAAAGTTATTTCCAGTGTAGGTCAATAGGGAAATCACTCCATAGTGTCTTGCAGAGATCATCTCCTTCCACCAAGGGGCGGTGCCTTCCTCCAAGTCCTTGTAATCTCACCATCCGGCAAGCCCAGTAGAGAAGGAGAGTGAGGACTGTTCCTGGACATTTTTATGGGCCAGGCTTGAAGGTGACTCATCCCTTTGATCAAGGTCCATTGACTACAGCTCAATCCAATGACTATGTAACCAGCAGCAAAGGAGAGGGGGAGCAGAGCTTAGCAGGGTTCTCTGAACGAAGGAGGGAGGACAGATTTAGGGGCGTATTACTAGCCTGTGTAACACAGACCCTAACTCCAGATCTCCCTGTTGTTGTTTTCTTGGCACCTGTAACCAAGTCTAAGCTGAAGATTTGTTCTAGAGGAGCTTCTTGGTGAAGAAAGTATCAGCCAACACAACTATCCTTTTGTGCTTGTTTCTACTTCTTGATTCATAGCTCTCAAACTGCTTTTCAATTTTTCAAATTGTAGGTATTGAGTTTCCTTGCTCTGCCACCAAAATTCCTTATATATTTCCAGTACTTCTTTTTCTTTCCTTTCACCCAAACCTCTCCCTCGGAGAGTTGAACCCTCTGGCAACCAGCGTAGGCTTATCAAACACGATTCAAATCTCCATGGCTTAACCCAATTAAAGTCATTGGAGTTGGTGCCCGCTCTAGGAGTCCATCTGTCCTTCGAGTGATTGAAGCCGTGTTGTACTCCCACTAAGCTCCTCTGTCAGAGCATAATTTTCAAAATGTTAAAAACATCTGTCGAGTAAGTATGCAGTGAACATCTGTCAAGGATTCATGGGCACTGTGGTGAGGGAACTAGCAGGATGATAAAGTTGGTGCAGAGGCAGCTGTAAGAAACCGATGCATTTATAATCATTGAAAAATAGGGCACTTAAATCAGATGACAAGGATGGACGCACAAATTATTAATGTCAGATACAGCAATAAAGGCACAACCATGTGCGTTATCCTTTCTACTGAACAGAAGTCACTTGCACCTTGATCACAAAATATGTATTTTCAGCTTATCAATCTTCAAGTAAGTTGGCCTCTAACTCTGAAGAGTCGCTCAGTAGTAAATTGTCCATCAAATGCCATATACCTCCCTGGAGCACAGCATGAACTTGTTAGACAAGTGAAACTTTGAAAAGATACTTAGTGATTTGTGGGGATTTGTTTGCCTTTTTCCTAAGTTTTGCATAATCTTTCTTAGCAGCTCCAACTTAGGAGTCTGCTGAGTACACAATGCACTAAAAATCCAGTGATGAGGAGGATAAATAGCTTCCTGAGTTTGATAGTAGTGTAATGATTGAAAAGAGAAATACTTAGGTTACTGAAGAGTATATTTGTGAGGGAAACTCATAAACTTTGGAAAAACCAAGGAAGATTTCCAAACACGCAGATGAAACCAAGATGGAAAGAACTAAAGTAGCTTATTGATCTGAGATGAGTAGGGAAGAGAATTTGAATCAGGAAACAGCACATGTGAAGTCCTTCATACAGGGCAATGCACGGTGTGTTTAAAGGGCTAAAACAAAGAGCAATTTAGATACCTTTGGAGACATGGTGTGCAGGCAATTATTCCTCATGGAGCTGGAAATGTTCCGCATGGAGCTGGAAATGTAGGTAGGGCCGCACCACATAAAGCCTTGATGATTGTGTTCAGGATCTTTGACGTTTTCGTAAAAGCAGTGGGAAGCCATTGAAAGTCTTTAAGAAAGTAAATGACCTCATGAAACTGTCCTTTAGAAGTTGACTTGGCCTGGAGTGGAGGGAGAGTAGAGAATGGTCAACAAGGCCACATGGAAAGCAGTTATAGAAGTGCAGGCAAGAAGTGTGGGGGCTGAATTCAGGGGTAGTAGTGAGAACAAAGTGAAAAAACAGACTGAAAATATTTGAAAGGAAGAAAAGAGAACATTGATGGTTGGATGTGCAGGAAGAAAGGAAAGAGAAAAAAAAGACAATGACTCAAGGATTATTGGTTCGGGTAACCAGATAGTCAAATCCTTTCTGCTGTCGCTGGGGCCCTGGTCATGAATGCAGAGTGAGCCAGAGAGGTGACATGGTCAGCACTGCCTTTGTCTATTAATTTGCAAATATGAGATCCAGATAGGATGGCAATAGCAGGTATTTAATCAACACTATTTTGAACCTTTTGTCTCCTGTGTACCATCCTTCCTCCAAGTTGGCTTGGGGTTGATGGACTGCAAAAAACCACTCACTGTTGGCTTAAGTGAAATATAAATATCAAGATAAGAATTCTGCAGATGTTTAAAAGCCTCAAGATGGAGTTCAGTGACCCATTCCAGAGGCTATCCTTTTAATGTTCTAATGTTTAATGGTCTTAGCCAGATTTTGGAGTTTCTGCCATTTCACATAACTGTATGTTTTCTGTTGAGTGTGTACTTTGTACACAGAATTTTACTTGATGCTCTGTCTGCCTAGTCAAACCCACACAGTGCTGTGAGGTAGCTGCCATCAACAGTCTCATTTTACAGGCGAAGAAATGAAGCTTTTGAGGGTGAACTGACCAACCTCAATCCGTGCTCTTAGTGAACGAATGGGTTGGTGCTCCAACCCAGTCTGTCCGAGGTTAAGACCCTGGTTCTCACTCGTCTGAAGATGGCATTTTTGAGGCTAACCTCAGTCATGATAGCCAGAGACAGTGAAATAAATAAATGCCTCAGTCTTGAGGAATATTCCATATGGTCACCTTCTCTCTAACCCTCCCTCCCAAATCCAAAGTCCACCCCTCAATACCACCAAGTAATGGAAATTCTGAAGTTAAGTGACTGCTTGTTGACCGCTAGTGATGAGACAACTTTGCTTCCTGTAGATGCGCTCTTTCTCTCACCCGCTCCCCCCATCCTCCTTCCCCTCCCCGCTCCTTCAACAACAATATATTTTTCTGTCAAAACATAATTGGTTACATGCAGTGCAACCAAAATTGCTGCTATTAGCTTAATTGAGACAGGGTGATTATAAATAAATTACATGCAATGCTGCTGAAATTGCTTCTATTAGTCTAAATGGAGATGGCATGATTAGTCATCACCAACTGTAGCTTATTTCAGAATGTATTTCACACGACTGCTGGAGAAGTCCTGTGGTCACCTGGCTGCCCAAAGGAGGAAGGACCCAAATCTTTGAGAGACTAGGCTTCAAGGCCACTAATCTCTTCCTTTGGTAACTGAGAGACCAGAAGTCCATGCAGCCTGATTGATGGGGACTCCCTGTAAGCTGATCATAAACTTACTAGAAACTTTGAGTTGGAAAAAACCATGGTTAGAATTCTCTCCATATGAAAAAAATCTGTGTAACATGTATCTGTGTGTTGATGTGGCCAATAGGTGAATCTTCTGCCACTTCTCTGTGATGGATTTTCTTTAAAGGAAAGGTGTAGGCAGGAATGAAGGCGAGTAGGCAGGCAGGCAGGAAGAGAGAGGGAGGGAACATTTAAAACATTTATTTTTATTTAGTTGTTCAGCTTGGTTCATCTTGTTTCCACTGACTCTGGATCTCCAACCTGAATCCTTGGTATGAATGTGGACTACATCTCTGATTCTGCTAGGCTCCCAAGGTGCATAAAGGAATGGATTTTTAATACAGCTTTTCTCATTATAAAAGAAATTCAAACTCACAGTAGAAATCTTCAAAGGTGTAAATAGTATAGAAGAATAAAAACTTTTGTCTCTTGTTTTCATAATATTTGTTAGTATATTTCTTCCATCATTTCACATATATTGATATATCCTTCTGACATGCAATTTTAATGGAGTTACAATTTTATATTAAGCTTTTTCTGAAAATAAAACAAAAAACTTTAAATGAGCCAGTTAATGTACATAAAAGATAAAAGATAAAGAGCCAGGTCAGGAAGAGAAATTGTCACAGGCGTTTTATTTCTGGAGACAGTGGTAAAGTAGAATCCCCAAGTTAAAGGCATTTATTCTTTTTTTTTTTTCTTTCTCTCTGGTCCCCTGTCTCAGCTCCCTAGCCTGGGTGGGACCAGAAAACCCCCATGAATGTGTTGGTTCTATGGATTATGGCCTTTGGGTAATGGCTGTATGAGCTTTCTCTTCCTCATTGCTAGATCAAAGCACAGTGATAGATGTTCTCTAAGATGCCTGCAGGTGCAAAAACACACACTTTTTGCTGAGGGGTTGGAGAAAGCCATTTTCAGATGTCTGTTAAATAAGACCAGTAGGTGAGGATGACCGTGATGATTGGCCTTAATGACTGACATACACTAAATTTATATTTTGAGTTTAATTATACAGAGAGATGTGTTCTTCATTTAGATCAGTAGACAGGTTCCAAAAAGGGTGTATGAGTGCTGTTTGGAAATAAAATGATGGTGCCCAGTTTTCTTACTGCCTCACCCACAGCAATGTAATTCAGCCAAGAGAAGCGAACCCAATGTTATTTTTAAGTTTTTAGATTTCTAGGCTTCCCTACCTATAATTAGTGATTCAAAACCATTCAGTACTCTAGGGAAAACAACAGAGTTATATTTTGTTATAGTCATACCATGACATTTTTCCCACATGGAATAATCCATTAATCTGGAACTTACGTTTTAAAAAGTATGGTAATTTTACTAATAAACAAAATAGGAAACTCCTCAGTTTTCTCTCCCTTTGATCCTCTGATCCTTTTTTTCTTCCTTCTTTCAGTGTCTCTCATTCTTTCTGTGTGTCACACTCTATGTACAGTTTCTCAGAAGAAATTACATTTTACACATTGATCTTCTGGTTCTTTGGAATTACTGGTAATTAGACTCTGTCCACCCGCCCCCTACCAAATTACCTTAACCAACCAACCAACCAACCAATTAAACAGTCAAACAAAACTAACAAATATCTAAAAAGTAGGCACTATTTATCCTTTAAAAGGGTCTTTGAATATTACATTCCATGATACAAACCTTTGCTCTCGATTCTTAACACCTTGATTTGGAGAGCTGATAGGATAGAGAAATTGAAGGCTAACAGGTAGACTGTATGGCATAACGGGAAATTCTTGCAGGAAACAAAGAAAAGTTCTTTAATGATGATACCAGCCTCTTGGATTACTGAAATTCAGGTTAGAATCCATTATTTTGGAAAAATGTCAGTTTTGATATATAAAATGTCAGCATGATTGGTATATAATTGACATATAACAGCATGTAAGTTTCAAATTTCAGCATGATGATTTGATACACATGTATATTAAAATGATTACCATAAGAAGGTTAGTTAATACATCTATCACCTCACATAATTACTCTGTGTTTGTGTGTGTGTGTGTGTGTGTGTGTGTGTGTGTATGGTCAGAACATTTAAGATCTACTCTCTCAGCAACTTTCAAGTATATAACATGGCATCATTAACTGTAGTCACTATATGCTATACTTTAGATCCCAAGATGTAATCATCTTATAACAGAAAGTTTGTTCCCTTTGATTAGCATCTACTGCCCATTTTTCTCATACCTCAGTTCCTGGCAATCATTCTCTTCTGTTTCTATGAATTTGTCTTTTTGTAATTCCTTATATAAGTGAGATTACATGATATTCATCTTTATGTCTGTCTTACTTTATTTAGAATAAGGCTCTTCAGTTCTATTCATGCTTTCCTTCTTTTTTTGTGGCTTAATAATACTCCATTGTATTTCTAGATCACATGTTCTTGATCTGCCCACCCATCAACGAACACTTTTGTTGTTTCCATGCCTATCTCTAGTATGAATAATACTGCAATGTGCATGGGGTACATCTATCTTTTCAAGATAGCAATTTCATTTTTTTCATGTATGTACACGGAAGTGGCATTGTGGGATCATAAGGTAGTTTTATTTTTACTTTTTTGGATACATCTCCAGACTACTTTCCATAGTGGGTATACCAGTTTACATTTCCATCAACAGTGCACGAGAGTTTTCTTCACAGTCTTTTCTTTTTTAAAGGAAAGGTGCAGATAGGAGCAAAGGCAAACATGCAAGCAGGTGAGAGGAGGAAGAAGCATTTAATTTTATTTTTATTTAGTTGTTCATAGTGGTTGTTTCCCCCCGGATCCAGGACTTGAACCCAGGGGAATGTGACTAGTGCTCCTTTGGAAGCAGTTGACCCAACTGCTGCTCCATCAAGACACATCTTTCTTCACATTCTTGCCAACACTTATCTCTTAACATTTTGACAATAACCATCCTAACTGGTATGAGGTGACATTACTTTGTGGTTTTGATTTGTATTTCTCTGATAATTAGTGATTAGCATCTTTTAATGTACCTGTTGGTCATCTATGTGTCTTCTTTAAGAAACTATTCAGGTCCTCTGCCCATTTTAATCAGATTATTTGTTTGTTTGGTTTTGCGGTTGATTCTATAGGTTTCCTTTTCAGTTGTTTTTTTAGCTGTGCAGAATCTTTCTTTTAGTTCCATTTGTTTTTGTTATTGTTTTTTGCTTTTGTTACTGTCCTTTATGTATTATACCCAAGAAACATTGTCTAGACCAATTTCAAGGAGCAACCTTGAGAAAGAACAAAGATGGAGGAGTCACATGTCCTGATTTCAAACTATATTGCAAAGTTCTAGTTATTAGATGAGTATGGCACTTTCATAAAAACAGAGGCATAGACTGGAAGAGAATCAAGAGTCTTCAAATAACCCTATGAATATATACTCAGTTAATATTTGACAAGGGAGTCAAGAAAATTCAGTGGAGAAATGATAGTCTCTTCAATAAATTATCTTGGGGAAAGTGGATATTCACAAGCAAGAGAATGAGATTGGACTCAACTTATAACACTCACAAAACATACCTCAAAATGGATTAAGTACTTAAATGTAAAACTTGAAAATGCAAAACACCTGGGAGAAAATGTAGGAAAAAATGTCTTTTTAATCCCAAAAGATTGTCTCTGACTCATGGATGTATGCTCTCCCTCAACACTGAAAGACATATTTGGCCTCTTTTCACTAGGAAATGTGCTGCTGATGAGTCTTTGGGGGTAAGGCTGCCTGCAAGCCAGCTTTGGAGAAGAAGTGATTATAGCCCCCCAACCCCCCGCCTTTTTAGTACTTTTTTTGAGACGCAGATCTCAGTTAGCCATGTTGTAAACGCTTGCAATTACTGACATGGAGTGAAGAGAACATGGAACTGAGTGATTCAAATCCTTCTTTACCTTTGTTAACTCCACTTTTTTGAGCCATTATTGAGTCTGGAAAGAATGGGATAACTGGTCTACCATACAAACTTGCTTTGACAGTTACATATAAATTAAGTACACACAGAATGGCACTTGGTAGGTACTTCATAAATGGTGTTTTAAAAGATGGCCATTGAAGCTGTAAATATGTCATTGTTTATCTCTCAAGAAGTTCAGAGGTAGTACTAGACACATCTTATGTACTCCTCCCTACTCTGCCTACTTTTAGTAAGTTTACAGGTTGGAAAGGCTATTGAAAATGAGAGCTCTTAAAACCCTGCACAGTGTTTGTACTTTGGGATCCAGTGATGGACTCGCACTGAATTGAAGTCTTTCCTAGTAACGGGACGTTCAAAATATCAAGCAGGGGAGCTTACCTTAATGAGCCTTTATTGTGAGGGTGTAAGGAGAGGAGCAGTGTCAGAGCTCAAGGCCCTCCTCCCCGCATTTAAAGCATGCGCAGATGTACCTGACCTTTCCTTCCGAAGCCTTGAGGAATTAGTGTCCCCTTTCTTCTAGGGTTTTACCGACCCTGTGTACCGAGCAAGACGGAAGCAGTTTGCAGACATAGCCTACAGCTACAGACAGTGAGTATGCTCTCCCTCTTGCCTACCTCTTCCTTGCCCAAGGTTGGAAAATACCAGCATAGAGTCTTGCCTTTGTGCTTGTGTGTGTTTGAATGAGTTTAAACCCTCCCTTTCACAGCACATGTTTAAAAAAAAATTGCCACCAGACAAAACAAAATTACCCACAGCACGGAGCCCCGCTCTCTTCCAAGCGTTGTTGTTAATTATGCAGCGATGTCTGAAGTAATTATAAAAGGCCTCCATCCTAAATAAAAGAGCCTCTGGTACTCTCCACATTAAACAGGGAAGAAGGAAAAAGAATCATTTGCATTCAAGAAGGAGTTGGCCGCTTGGCTGGAATAATCACTTGAGGTTTCAGGCAAGCCAAGCCTCTGCTTTCTACTTTTATCTGACCTGACCCATTGGTGAAGGGCAATTGGGAGCCCGAGTTTCGTTCTTTTGATCAGGGATTCTAGGCTTGTCCACTTCCCTGTTGTAGTCAAAGGAAAATGCAAGTATCAACTATGTTATTTGGGCAGAGAATGATTTTGCTATTTTGAGTCCTCGTTAATTACAGAAAGCCTACTAGGAGAAACTAAGTATTGGGGGGCCCAAGTTCCATTCTTGAATTAAGGACGTGAGAAAGTGTATGCACAAGAAGAAAGTTAAAAATTGGCCAGACCAGCACCCACTGGACAAGGGTGAAGAACACTTGGTGATTTGGTGGAGAGCTGGGTGTGTTGACACATATCTGAGGAATGGGGAACTTAAACACGTAGAATTTTATGTATATATATATATATATATATATACACATACATATATATATAAATGAAAGAATGATGCTTTAACAACTTTGATAGACTGTGAGGGTGTTAAAGGAGACGACACGGCTGTGTATACTGACTACAATATTTCCTTCCACATGGAAAGATGGCCACAGAAAATGAGAAGATTCCCTTCTCGGAATGACTTCTGATAGCAGAAGGATCCAGAACTGTGCTGACTTTATCTAGCACATCTGGGCCTTCGCTCGTGGCAAATGGGAATCACAGAAAATGGTGGCCTTTCTCCCCAGTGGTCCCAACTTTGCCCAGCACAGCCAGCAAATACCAGCAAATCAGGTGTAGACAAGAGTCCTTTAGACAGTGGCCATTAATTGATCATTTTTATTGTTTCCTTGCTATGCCTGGGGCTTTGGGAAATGCACTGTTGGCATAATTTCATTTAGTCTTATTAACTCCCCATTCTTCAGATAGAAAAATCTAAAGCTTAAAATACTATATTTATTCGATTCTAAGCCACATTTTTTTTTCTCACCATTTTCAAGTTCTTGGAAACGGGGTGCAGCTTCCAATCAAAGGTGGTTCTGTAAATCTTCCTATTTTTTTAATTTTTTCATGAAGACCTCTTGAGAAATTGGGGGGAAGCTTAGAATTGAATATATACGGTAGTTAAATAATTCACCAAGTTTATAGGACTAGTAGGTGAAATCCTCGGTTTTGAACTCCAGTGGTTTATTTAACACCACATCCTTCTTAACCACTCCTCTGAGTTGTCTAGAGTCTCAGTGTCAAGAGGCCACGCTTCTTCATACAGTCCAGGAGCTGCTCCATTTACTCACATCTTTGCTGTTGAGATTTGAGGGGAGAAACGGAGCCCCTTCAGTCTCCTTTCCATAAATATGTTAAATCCACTGAAGAAGTATGGATTTTATTGACTGCTTTATGATCTGAATGTTAATCAAAGAAGTTAAATTGATTATCAAAAGCCATTCATAAATGGTGGTTCTCAGGGGAGCATTAGAAATCATCTAGCCCATTTTCCACCTGTTATAGAAAAATCCCAGATGGTTAAGGGATGTGTCCAGGTCATGTGGCTCATTAGGGGCTCGATTTACTCTCAAATTCAGTCTATTTTCAGACATTTAGCTCATCCTTTATAAACTCTTGGTGTGTTGAGAGCCATTCCTTCCTTTTTTGGAAATAGTCTCTTAGCTTGGCGTCTGGTACAGCTGATTCTCATTTATTCAAGGACTATGTGCTTACTTGAGATCCCCTAAATCAATATTTGTGGTATTTTTCAAATCATTCCTGGACATGCCCAGGACAGAGGAAAATGTGACTTGTCCAGCATACAGAGGTCACTCCAGGTGACACTGCCTTCTTATTTCAGCTTCCACACTAAGAAAGGTCACTAAGAAGAGCCCTAAACAAGGGCTGTTCTTGAGCTCTGTTTACATCATGGCCACACTTGTCAAAGTTTTGTTCTTATTTTTTAAAGGAAAGGTGCAAGCAGGAATGAAGGATAGCAGAGACCAGGCAGGCAGGAAGAGAGAGGAGGAAGAAACACTTCATTTATTTCACCTACTTGTCCATTTTGTTCCCCCTGGCCCTGGGATGTGAACCCCAGTCTTTGGGATGTATGTGGACTGTGCTCTGCCAGAGGTGGCAGATTTAACTGCTACTGCACCAGGGCACACTGAGTTTTTGTACTTTTTATTGGTGATTTTTCTGTTTATAGTGACCCCCAGTGTATTGGTGAAGACCTGCCTAGTGCTCTTAAGAACAAGGAGACTGTTGTGTGCCTTAGGGAGGAAGTATACATGTTAGATAAATTTAATTCAGGCCCGAGTCATAGTGTGATGGACTGTGAATTCAATGTTAATTAGTCATATATATTATGTTATAAGTGTGTGTTTATGAGCCAGAGCTGAATTGCTACAGACACTAAGGAAACAGCTGAACTTTGCCTCTTCCGGCTACACTCTGCTCTTCCCATCTGCCACCTGATGATCTGACTCTTCTAAGAAAATTTAGTAACAGTCTCTAATCAGTCTGAAGAAGGATGGACAAATCCCTGTTGTGTTTGGCGGCACCAGATAATTTGTCTTGGAAATAATTGCATGATGCCGGGACTTGGTCTCAAAGAAGACTGGAGAGGCAAGGCCGTGCAGGGTTGGAGTGTCCTGAATACCCTCTTTGGTGGAATAATTCAGAAATGATGTCTTCTACTTAAATGTTTTTTGAAGAGAAACCCTAATTGGCTTAACTAGAACTCTTCTTTTTATTTCAAACCAAATCGATACTCTTAAAATATCTTAGTCTATTTTGCTTCTTGAGATCACCATGGACACTTAACTCTTCAAAGACAAGATCTTGAAGAACCTCAGGTCTCTTGGTTGAAGTGGAAGATGAAAAAAAAGGTGCCAATTTTAATTCCAAAATAGATGATGGAAGTTGATGTTAAAAATAAATCCTGACATACTTTTAGTCTAGCCATAATAGAACAGGCTTAGGAGAGTGTCTGTAACATATCGAGGCCTCACAGAGGAGGCTGCAGAATTAGGATCAGGCTCTCCTGCCTGTTCCCAGGAGTGCAGAGGTCCCTGACCACTGGAGTCTGGCTTAGGATGGGTTGCTCCAGGAGGTGAGAAAGGGTCACAGCACTGTCACCTCCTTAGACTCAGGGATTGCTGCTGCTCAGGAGACTGCATAGAAAAGCTGAGTTGGCACCTCAGACGGGCATGTCCAGGCTAAAGAAGACTCCAGAGTGAAGCCTGGATATCCCTGGATATTTAATCAAATGCTTCTTTCTCCAACATCCCAGGTAAACGTGAAACCCCACCTGGACACCCTTAAACCTTTACCCTCCTTTTCCCCCATAACACTCACCACCATCTGACAGAGGCGTGCAGGTTTCGTGTTCCCCGCACTGAGAAATGCAGGCTCCATGAGGGTGGGAACTTCTTTTTACTGCAGTGAAAACACTCAACACGAGGTCTAGCCTCGGAGGGAAGACTGTAGAC
Organism: Solenodon paradoxus; assembly: GCA_004363575.1. Taxonomy (NCBI): domain Eukaryota; kingdom Metazoa; phylum Chordata; class Mammalia; order Eulipotyphla; family Solenodontidae; genus Solenodon; species Solenodon paradoxus. The sequence goes on from RJWH01003499.1 coordinate 87,690, forward strand.
ACAGCATTGAGCAACAAGTCTCTTGAAATGACTCATCTTGTGTAACTGAAACTGTGGGCTAGCAGCTCCATGGCACCCCCTCCCCACAGCCCCTGGCACCACCGTTCAACTCTGCTTCTCTGCATTCAGCTAATAAATATATCCAGTCCTCATTTAAGTGGAGCCCTGCAGAATTTGTCCTTCTGTGACTGGTTTACTTCATTTATCAGAATGCTCTCAATTTCATTCATGTGTTGGCATGTGCCAAGATTTTAGAATTTCCTTCTTTTTAAAAATTTTTTAAATAATATTCCATTGTCAATGAGAGGATTTTTTTTTTTTTTCACTTTTTGCTCAATGTTGCTGTTCTAGAAAACAATGGGTGTTCGATTTATTGAACAGATAATCTAAGAGATCGTAGGGCAGTGAAAGTTCTAAGTGGCGAATCAGAGGCAGACAGGCATCGTCTCTACACCAGCTAGAAGGGAGCTATAGCAGGGTTTGATTGTGCTACTGGAGTGGGGGTTGAACTCTACATTTTTAAATTTCAATTTGAGCATAGACCAGATGGGAAGGAAATCTCCTACACTGTTGGTGGGAATGTTCATTGATGGAACCTCTCTGAAGAACACTTTGGAGATTCCACAAACAAATAAAGATGGATCTACCATCTGATCCAGAAGTCCCATTGCTGGGCATATATATGTATGTATGTATATATCCAGAGGATTCAATATTTCTGATTAGAAAAATAGATCTGCACCCGATGTTCATAGCAGCACAGTTCACAGGAGCCAAGAGTAGAAACAGCCTAAATGCCCAACAACAGACGACTGGATACAGAAGCTGTGGTCTAGATACTCGATGGAATTCTATGCAGCTACTGAAAAGAAAAAAAGCAATTGTGTCCTTTGCAACAATCTAGATGGAATTGGAAGGGATCAGGTTAAGTGAAATAAAGTCCAAAAGAAAAAGAGAAATGCAGGGTGCTTTCAGTCATATGTGGAATATAATGAAATGAGACAAATAAACAGATAAACCCCAACAAAAACTCACAGGACACAAGATGATGGCTGCCAGTGGGTGGGAAAGGGAAGGATGGAAAGAGGGGAGAAGGTGGTAGTGATGGAAAATGGAACTCTGGTGGAGGCTGTGGTGTGGAATGTTGATGGAGAGGCAATGTCAATATTCAGAAATGAATGTAACATTGTGAACAAGAGAGAATAAATATTAATAATGAAATAGGATATGAAGCAATAAAATGAAAAAGAATAGACCAAATGGATTATAGGAATGATGATGGACTGTAGGCTACAAGTCACTTCAAACTATAAGAAGGACTTTATTGGCTCCTATAAGCACAGTGTTCAAGGGAACTAGTTAAGGCACAGGTGAATCTGGGACTTGGTGCCTTACTACCCCCAATCCTGGTGTCCTTAGTTTGGTCTCATCTCTCTTGGAGGTGGACTCCAGCACCATCAGACTGACACCCCAACACAATTAGAAGTTCTGTCTCTTCCCAACAGAGTTGACAAGCGTTCTCTCATTGAGTCTCACTGGCTCTGAATAAGACTTGGACCCATTTCTCAACTGGTCACCATGGTCAGGGCAATCAGTGGCTCTGATCTGGTGGTCACATGCCCATCCTGGAGCGGAGGGGTGGAATCTCTTCCCACCTGAACCTCACAGACAGAGATGGGAGGAGAGTGCTTTATGGGAAGAATGAAGAATGGAGAGTGAGCTCCTCAACAGCCAGTGTTAACTGGGATCACCTCAGTGCCCAAGATGTTGCCAGCGCCTGAAAACTTGTTGCAGAAATAGCAGATGGCTTTCTTTTACAATAAGAATCAGCTATCATGGTAATTACTAATTACCAACTGGTATTATCTGTCAGCACCAACCTTAGGTACTTTATGCAATAGTGTTTCACTTGATTCCCTTTTTAGCCTGTGTGACAGCCCCAAAGACTAACTTCATCAAATGGTCTAAAGCCATTAAGGTAGGTAAGAGCAGAGTTCAGTACTGAATTCATCTCCATCCATTTCCCAAGCCTGCTCTTCTCCATCGGCACTAATTCCTGACATAATGGTGCCTCCGATGTTCTTTTTACAGTCACTGCCGGCCATTGCAAGACCTGCTGAGTTGGTTTTGCTGTCAATTCTTAAAAAAATCTCTTTTCCTTAATCCCCGTCCAGTCCCTTTCTGAGGAACAGAACAGTGACTTTGCTTTAATGTCCTTGGACAAGCTACAACTTTGAAAGGGCAGGAGGGACCTAATTTGGAGTTTGAGCAGTGATCCTTGATTTTGAGGTAAACAGCCTCTCCTTGTCCCAGACACTGTGTACCCTGTGAGGAAACAGGCCTGCAGCCAGTTTTGTTTGGTTTCGTTTGTTTTTGCTGCTCAGAACACAGCTCCTTCTTGATGGCTTTCAGCAGAACCTTTTGAACTAATGACTCAAGCTCTAGCCATCTGGGAGCTTATTGGAATCTCCCCCAGAGATTTAGAATCTGTGAGGCAGGGTCCAACATATGTACTTGACAAAGCTTTCTGTTGTTCTGCTAAAGCCCAGCAGGACCTGCTAGGTCTGTGTTACCTGATACCCCGTGGGCATTGAAGTACCTTTATCGCCCCCAGTGGCAGAAGTCTGAGATCTGGCCAGCGCAGGCTCTCAAGGCCCACCTGTTAAATCCATGTTGGCCCACGCCTAGCACAGGCCTCGCTGGCATGCTAGAAAACACTACATTACTTTACGCGAACTTGGATGCCTTTGTGTAAAGAGGAAGCCTCCTTCAGTTTTCGCAGTCTCCACCCTCCTGTTGTCCCTACCTGTGACTGCACGTTTATGCTGTGCATGGTCCAGAAGGTAAGTGGATTTCCATCCTGAGTAAGCAGTTGGAGAAATAGATGAGAAGAGAATCCCAGAGGTTTCCCACAGGGAAAACAAATCCTTGGATTGATTGGTGATGAGAGAGCGTGTGTCTTGGCTTCATCGAATCGAACTGAACGAATGCTTCCTAGATCCAGAAGTGGAATTTTTCTCTTTCACTTAATTGACAAGTTCACTGTCGTCTGGGAGGTGGCAGAGGCTGGAGGGGGCTCTGTCTGCTCACCTCCCTTCATCGTCTCCTTGGCGTTTGTTCCGCTGGAGACACACCCTTCCATGTCTGTGTTCTAGTGGGCAGCCCATCCCTCGGGTGGAGTACACGGAGGAAGAAAAGAAGACGTGGGGGACGGTGTTCAGGACCCTCAAGTCTTTGTATAAGACCCACGCTTGCTATGAGCACAATCACATTTTCCCGCTTCTGGAAAAGTACTGTGGCTTTCGCGAGGATAACATTCCCCAGCTGGAGGAGGTTTCTCAGTTTCTGCAGTGTGAGTACACATGGGGGTCGCAGGTCGGGGGCGGGGCGGAGGGGGCGAAGCAGCGTGGCGCCGGGCCGTGTGTGTGTTCACGGTGAGGTCTGCTGCTTGAGTTTCCCTGGAAACTGGACATTCACTGCTCTCTCCCCTCCCCTCCTGCGCCCGCTGCCAATCCATGCTCCCCCGAGTGGCACCAAGTGTGAACTTTGCCATGTTCAGGTCCCCGAAAAGGTTTTTATTTTCAGAACTCAAAGCCCTGGGCACCCAGGCCGGGCTCTCTTTGCAGCTTCCACTCTGTTTGGGATGGTCGCCCTGTGTGTTTGTGTAAGAAATGTGCCACTTGTGAGGCGGTGCCCTCTGAACTCTCTGTCTCTGTAGCCATCGGATATCAATGTTGCTAAGGACTCTCTCTAGTTGGGTGACCCTCCCTCCTTTTAGTTCCCTGTCAGTGGAGACTGTGTCAGCCTTTTAGCCTTCCTCCTAGCGAAAGTGTGGGAAAGAAATAAGACACTGCAGGTGAAAACGCCCAGTGCAGTGAATTTGGGCTGAATTGGAATCTGAGTAACTCAGTGGGAAAATGCATTACTGGGAATACTGGCCTTTGTGCTTCATTCCCAGGGCGGAGAAGGGTTTTCCTTTCTTTCAGGAGGTATTGACTCAGCCAAACTAAAATAAATAAGCAACTAACACATACTAAGCACCTGCTAGGTGTCCAGTAGAATGAGAGAAAGCAGAGAGTCAAGACACAGGTTTATGGAAATAAGAATGTTTTATGCCTCTGAGCTGTGAGGAAGAAGTAGGGTCAGTTCTGGGGCCAGGAGTCAGAGGCACTATGAGGCAAGGAGGAGAGCGGTAGTTGAGATATGGGGCTGGGCTAGACGACCTCTTGGATCTTTTCCGTGAAGACAGTGTCTCCTTTTTTTAAAGGAAGGGTGCAGGCAGGAATCGAGGCATGTAGGCAGGTGGGTAGGAAGATTGGAGAAGCACTTTATTTTATTTAGTTTGCTTAGCTGGTTGTTTCTCTGGCCCTTGGTCTTGAACCTGGGTCCTGGGAATATATGGGAACTGTGTCCAGTGGCCTTATCTGCTAGGTCACCAGGGCACACCAGGCTTTACTTTGAAGATAAAGGGAAGAGCAAGAGCCCAAGCAGAGGGGATTTCAGTTTAAAATTCCAGGTAGCATAGGTAGAGGAGTGAGGATACCTGAAAGGCATTATTTAGCTTTTTGCCATAGTCAATAATAGGAAAAAGTCAGTAGAATACAATGGAGGGAGTTAATAGGATAGTGATTAGGAGAACAGACTCTGAAGCCAGACTGCGTATAGCTGTGACCTTGCCCAAGAATGTTGACCTCTCATGCTCAGCCTCTCCATCTGCAGAGCAGGAATAATAAGAGCATCGACCTCGTGGGGTGATTGCATATAAAGGACTTAGAAGAGTGGCTGATGTGTGATCAAGTTGGGTACAGCGTTAGCTGTTATTAGCCTTATCATGATCATAGTCATTCTTATTTCTCTTCTAAGCTTGAAATACGTTGAGGAACAGCTATAGCAACCAGAGAGATGGGGATCAAATGTCAGCAGTGTTGCTGATCAAAGCTACTTAGAGAATGTGGCAAAGATATGCAGCTCACATGGCCTCCTTAGTAAGTCACTCCTGGATTATGTGAGTTTGCCTGACAGTTCTCTGGCACAGCGTAGAGTCCACGGCATGGCCAAGAGTGGCCCGGATTGTGCTCCTCTGTGACAGAGGGAGTCAAGACATGGCAGGCAACGTCAAATGGAGATTCTTCATTTCCTCTTCCCAGTGATCCAACCAGAGGAATCACCACTCCTTCTGGGGTGGACGCTGATGTGCAGCAAAAAGCTGGACGTGCTCCTTCCATCGCTTCCCTTCTGGGAAGCAGACTGAAAAAAACTCCCTCTCTACTCGGAAACATGAGAGGTAGGAAGACTGCTCCACCCTAAAGCACAACAATGAAAAGTCAGCGTTCAGCGTTCAGCGTTCAGCGTCTAATGTGTCGGGCTCTTTGCTAACGAGTTTATCTTTACTAACTCTTGATGCTTGACACGACACTAAGAAAGAGTTATCTGCGTCGTGCAGATGAGGAAATGGAGGCTCAGCGAAGTTGCTTGAAAGAAATCACCCAGCTAGAAAGTTTTGGGGCTGGAGATTGCAAATCACGTCTCCTTGGCATCAGTACCCATGCTCCAGACAGCTGCGTGTGCTGCTTTCCTGCCTCAAGGTCTTCAGGCCCCTCTGGCTCTGCCGTGATGCGTGGGTTTTAGTCTTCTTTCTCCTCTGCTTCCCAGCTTGCACTGGCTTCCGCCTCCGACCTGTCGCTGGACTGCTTTCCTCTCGCGACTTCTTGGGTGGCCTGGCCTTCCGCGTCTTCCACTGCACCCAGTACATCAGACATGGGTCCAAGCCCATGTACACACCCGAACCGTGAGTATCGTCCCCTTGCTCCCAGTTGCCAGCCAGAGCGCGTGCCTTCTCCCCCTGCTCCACAGACAAGGGCTGAGTCCCCTGCAGGGTGAAATGGCTGCCGTGATGGTTTGGTGGTATTATGAAGAGAAACTCGTCTCTTCTAGGGATTTGCTGCATGCAAATACGCTCTCCAGATTGTAGATGTGTGCCTCTTCTAGACCCGGGATTCAGATCTCTACCGGTTGTGAGAATGAGCGCTCACACTCAAGTTTCAAGGGGATTAGAGCTCCAAGTGGCGGCAAAGTAGCCCACCACCTCCTGAGCACATACCTGGATGATTCCAGTCTTCCTCTGCCTGGATTTTGTCTTAACTGGAAGTAGAGAATGACCAGCTGTTGTGATTCTTAGGGTTGTTTTTTTTTTCTCAGTCATCTTAGTCATAGAGAACTTACGCAATCTAAGCAAAAACAATCCGTAAGAGACCCTACATGTGATTTTGCTATTCACAAAATTCATTACTATAAATCAGAAAGACCTATTCCTAGGGTACCAGGCACAGATAGTTCTAAATAAATCCTAATGTTCTTCTCTGACTGACTGCTGCCCCCTTGCTCCAGAAGAGAGTTGGCAAACTGAAGGCTGTGCCTACAGATGTTGATTTACAACAATGCACTCCTGAGAACTAAGGTTTTGATGCAATGTGCCTTCGGTCATATTTAAAAGAAGGGAAGGAGCAGCACTGTTTTAAACATATGTTTGAAGTTCCCATGGGGAAGAGCTGGGCATGTTGTGTCTTCCCAGGGAGTCACTACCAAGGCGAAGATTTGGAATGAGCCATGTTTATGACTCACAGCTCAGCGGGATATATGGGAGGGTGCCCACAGGAATATTGGCTTTTCTGCTCCAGATCCCACTGAGCATATACCTGAGAGTCCCTGGATGCTGTGCTCTTCCCTGTCCCCCACTTTTCCTCACCCTTCTTCCTTTCCTTTTGTGCCTTTTATCATTTGATCCTAAACTTTTCACACCACTTATTCTTTGGAGTGAGGTTTAAGCCTGAAAGAGTTGCTTTCTTTCTTCCCACACATTCTTAATGTAGATGTGGAAAGAATGAGTCTGGTTGCCTTATAAGCTTCCTCCCTTACAAACTTTCTGCTTTCTGTCTTTCAGTGACATCTGCCATGAGCTATTGGGACACGTGCCCTTGTTTTCGGATCGCAGCTTTGCCCAGTTTTCTCAGGTGAGAATGGATCTCTTCAGCCTTCTAGTTCCAGGGCTGAGAGCTGGATTTCTGTATTGAATGGAGCCCACACAGGTTTCCTCCTGCCCTCTGCAAGGGTGGGAGCCATCTTCAGTTCTGTGATCTGGCCAGAGATGAGTGTGTAGTCCTGAAAAACTGGTTAAATACCCATTTCAAGGACCACAGCAGGACACTGGGGAATCTCTCATCCTCTGCATTGTGTGTGTGCTCTTGAATTTGCTAATCTCACGTACCCTACCAGGCATAGTTCAAGAAACTTTTTATCCATTAAAGCTTCCCTGATCCCCATACAGAAGTCACCTTACTTTCTTTTCTCTTATCACTTTCTTCTCTTATTTAGGGTCCTGGCATTTTCTATCTCATCAGGTAGTTATTTCACATATTTTTTTATTAAGTATGAATTCAGTGATAAAGGCCTGACTCATGGTTGGCAAAAAACAATGAACCAAATGCACTGTTCCCCACATCAAAGCAGCAGACTAGACCTTGAGTCATCTCTCAGTGGTGAACAGGTCACAGTGTTTTGTGGATCAGTGAAAGATTTCTACCAGTCCTCTCTGGGCACTGAGAGATACCCCAGCACTCTGGCTAAATAGCTAGGGTCATGGGAGCATTGATTAAAAGGTGCACCCAGAGGCCTCACCCTGATGCCAACCATCTTTATGACCTGGGGAGAGTGGCCAGGTCACTCTGTGCCTCAGTTTCTACAGATGTGAATCAATAAAAATAGCCCCTTTGCCTGTCTTCTTCTTCACAAGGAAAAATGAGGATCTAATGGAATGACCCATGAGCAAATTCTGGACCAAGTATGAGTTTCAGATAAAGAGACTGTGAATTTTTTAAGCATTTTCCCTTTGCTGGAAGAAAAATATTTCCATTGTTTGAATGTAGAGTCTACCACTTCGTATCTGAGACAAGCAGACAAAAAGATGAATTAGCTGCTTACTAAGTAAGGAACAACTATACTGATAAGACATAGCCTCTTCAAAATGTTGGCGGAGGTGTGGGGTGATTTAGGGATTGTGGAGTTCAGCGTTTGTTGGACTCTTAGAATTGGGGGTGTTTAGGGATTAGCTGAGTGTTGAATGTGGAAGCATCAGCTCTGGAGAAGGGCTCAGCAGCTGACTATCAGAAGCATGGTTCCTACTGCCAAGATGTCATTGATTGCTTGAGACAGCTTTGATACTATACCCGAAAAAAAAAAAATCAAAATTTTCCTTGTAGAAGGGGAATATTTTAAAATTCTTACTACTAGAAGATACTCTGCCCAGTGAGACACTAAGCGACAACTTTTCTGAAGCCATTTTCATTTGGGGGGACTCATTGACGGGTGACTAGTTACCTGAGTCAACAGATGGAAGCTACTGTGCCATCAGCATCACATGGTTCTGACTGGAACTTGGACAGTCCCACAGCAGGAAGTCATTTTGAAGATTCCTCAAGCAAGTTCCCTCTTTGATCTAACAGCAGGACTTCCACTGAGATATTTGTAGGTTAAGGCAGACAAAGCATGAGGACATCTGTGGGCACTTTCTTTTAGGCAAGCTCTAAGCCCACAAAGAATGGTGACTATGAGAACAGAGCTTTATCATTGGCTTCTGTATGGATGTGGCATGTCTGAGCAGAGTGTATGGAGCAGAATGAGGAAGGAGCAGGAGACTAGAGCCAGGTTCAGGACAGAGTCTGAATTTGGTTCATTATAAATCTGATAGCATTTTCTCAGCCATGTAATCTGGGCCAGATGCTGGGTTTGACCCAGGGAGGGATACAGAGAAGAAGACCAATGTAACCTCTTGATTCAAAATGGACCCAATCCTTAGCCATCTTTGTCTACACTGATACCTTTGGTTATATCATCCAAACTCTTGTCTTTAAACACTGCCTCTACTATGATGAACACATGTATAATCTCAGCCCATTCTTTAATCCCAAGACTCAAACTTGCGTATTCAACCATCTACTCAGTATCGCCACTTCATTGTCTAGCAGACAGCTCTATTCCGCCTGTTCAAAACTGAATTCCCCATTTCCCACTCAAACCTTCTCTACCCACAGCCCTCCCTGTTGGTTCTTTTCAACACCATCATTCTAGTTGCTCCAGCCAAAAGCACTTGGGGGGCATCACTGACTCCTTTCTCTTTCACACAACCCATAACCCGTCTTTCAGAAATCCCTGTGTGTTTTACTTTCAAACAATGTATAGAATCTGTCTAGTACCCATCGTGTCTGCTACTACCAACCTGATTTCAGTCACCATTGTTTTTTTTCCCTGGTGATTCCTAATTTTTCTCCCTACATTCACTCTTGATCTTCTGTGATCATTCTAACACAGCAACAAGAGTGAATCTTGATTCCTTCAGTCAGATCTTTCTACATTTCTGCTCTAAACTCTGCCGTGTCTCCTTATTTCATGGAGAGAACAATCATAAGCCCTAATATAACCAAAGCAGTTCAACTTGGTTAAGCTCCCGATCCCTCTTTGCATTTCCTCCCTCCTCTTACTCTATTCTAGTCACATTGATCCCTCCCTATTTCTTGAACTGACTCTTCCTCTTCCTAGAGCACTTTCCAACTGGTGGTACACTTGACCTACGCAATGCTCTTCCCTCACATGGCAGCGGAGCCACCAACCTCACTCTATCAGGTCTTTGTGCAAATATCGCCTCAATGGAGCTTGCTCTGGAACACTCTGGAGATTACACCCCTAATGCCACTCTCCTGACACTATCAATACCCTTTTTTCCTCTCTCCTTTTGTATCTTATTTCCAAAGATGCTATCACTTATTTTTTTTTTTTGTTGTTTTAAGGAAAGGTACAGGAAAGGCAGGAATGAAGGTGAGCAGACAGGCAGGCAGGAAGAGAGGAGAAAGAAGCATTTTATTTATTTTTATTTAGTTGTTCATCTCGATTGTTCCACCTGAACCTGGAATACGAACCTGGCTCTTTGGTATATATGTGGACCGTGCTCCCAGCCAGAGGCAGTGAACCCAACCACTACTCCACCAGGGTGCACCATCACCTTCTAACAAACCTACATATGTTTATTATTTATTGTCATCTCCATCCACTCAAATGTAAATGCCAGGAGGTCAAGGATCTGATTGGTTTTTTACACTGTCTACCACATGGAAGACACTCAATAAGTATTTTTGAAATGAATGGATGTATAAAGTAGGGAAGACAAATATGTACACTCCGTCTGGTACAAGACAGATGGGAGTAAATAAAAGTGATAAAGAACCCACCAGAAGAACTCTTCACTTGGAGCTGTGATGAGAGCAGGCCCATAACATTTCAGACTCTCCATCTCTATACATCCCTGGATGGATGTCTGCACTTCTCTGCAGTTCCCCTGTGGTGTCTTTTACATGATTAACAGTCATCTAGTGCTCCAGGAAGCTTCCTTGAGATGTGGGAGAGTAAGCAGTGGTCTTGAGTTAAGAGATGCTATAACCTACAGTGTGACCCTAAGCAGGTCACCTTTCTTCTCTGTACCTCAACTTTCTCAATTGTAAATACAAAGGACCAAGTGCAAGAGAAAGGTTTCCCCTGCTCTAGAAATTGGTGATGTGTGGTCAGGGAAGACTTGACAGAACCATCAGCATCTAGAGTGTGGGGACTACCTTTTGAAGGCATTTGGCCACCCATCACATTCCTGTGGTCAAGTCCCAGATTGATCCTGAGCACAAAGGCTGAAGATGGGCAGACTCAGTGCATTCCAGTGACTCTGTTTCTCGAAATTATAGGAGATTGGCCTCGCCTCTTTGGGTGCACCTGATGAGTACATTGAGAAACTTGCCACGGTAAGCTCCCCCTCGCCCTGGTGGAGAGTGCTCTATGGGCTGTAGCCTTCAGGTCTTCAAGGCTGTGCTCCTCCCCTGAAAGGTGGATCCTTGGAAAAAAATCAGAATGTGTTGGGTTACATTTGCAAGAGTGAAATTGCACATTTGATTTCTCCTTAGTGATTTGATTTTGAAGTTCTGCATAAAGATGTTAATATGTAATTTTAAACAGAGTGTCTTGAAGCAAAGCCTCAGGTATAGTGTGTGGGAAGTAGTCTGGAGTCATGGCTTTGAAGAAGGAATATTTACTCTGTCTTTGCACTGGAGTCAGCTTTAGGAGCTTCCCTTTCTCAGATGCACGGTGGAAACGGGGCTGGGCTGTCCCACTCTTATCACTTGGCTTTTCCAAGTGAATGTGATGGCGCTCATCCACTGAGCAATAGTACAGTAGGGTATTTCCTGTCTACAGAGTAATCCCCTCCCAGCCTCTAAGCCATATGCCACCTCTCTCTCTCTCTCTCTCTCTCTCTCTCTCTCTCTCTCTCTCTCTCTCTCTCTCCTTTTGTTGTTAAAAGAAAAGAACTTGGTTCTTTGGGGAGGATAAGTGCAGTAGTTGATAAAGGGCATTTAAAAATACCCTACATTTTAGTGAGCATGGTGGGGTGTGTCCCCCCATCTGTCACTGCTGAATCCCCTAACTGAGCCTGATGGGATTGCCTGGTAAGTCTGCTTAGGAAGCCATCTCATTCTAGTTGATGTCACAGAAGTAAGTAAAAGGGGTGGAGAAGCTCCTGTCTTAGAATGGCTTGTTGGGAGTATCATTTGTGGGCTTCCTTAGTACTCCCACCACTTCCCATCACATCTTGCATTCAGTCAGCTCTTGAGTCAATGGGTGACTGTTTGGATACTATGAGAGGACACAGAGAACACACCTGCACAAACTCTCATCTGGAGTCCTGTCCTGGCCTTGAGGCATATGCTGCCTTCTTCTTCCTTAGGGGTATGTTCTCAGCTTGACTTTCCTTCCAGATTTACTGGTTCACTGTGGAGTTTGGGCTCTGCAAGCAAGGAGACTCCATAAAGGCATATGGTGCTGGACTCCTGTCATCCTTTGGTGAATTGCAGGTATGAGTCTAGGAAGAACCAAGTATTAATTGGAAAGTGGTAGGTACAAGAGACCAGTGTTTTCTCTTGATGCTTTTGACACCACATTTATATCCATTTTGAGATTCAACCTGGGGACTTATTCTTAAGTGATTGGTATATTAGCAGCTATGATTTCATCAGCACTGTGGGTGTTAGAGGTTGAAATTGACCTGCAAGTACACAGGTCTCCAGGGCAGAGAAGCCTTTGGTTCAAAAATTGAACTGCATATGGACAGTTAGAAGCCTATGCCAGAATGTGAGAAAATGTAGTTGGCTCCTACAGCATCTATCGCTGCCCCTTCTTGAAAATGACTGGGGTGAATTACTCCTCTCTTGCAGGTTTTAGAAGGACTATGAAGGGTAGGACCTGGTACAGTCAGCCTTCTGTAGGCCTCCATTCACGGACTCAACCATCCTTGGGTAGAAAACATGTTCTGTGTAGTTAAGCCTAAGGTGGTTGTGTCCATACTGAACCTATGCAGACTTTTTCCTGTTGTAACTCCTGAAACCATTCATTACAGCAAGTATTTACATCATGTTTACGTTGGACTCTAAGTCATCCAGAGATTATTTAAAGTATATGGGAGGGTGTGCTTAGGTCCAGTGCAGACACTATGCCATTTTATATAAAAGAGTTGAACATCTGTGGGATTTGGGATCTCTGAGGGTCCTGAAACCGATTTAATGTACTGGATTTGGACTTGGGTGTGGGAAGAATCAGGGTGAGATGTGAGAAGGTACGCAAATGGCCTATGGGATGCAGCAGGGAGCACATACCCTGATATAACTGAAAACTTTCCACTTGGGCCTGCAGTACTGCTTGTCTGACAAACCGAACCTCCTCCCCCTGGATCTGGAGAAGACAGCCATCCAGGAGTACACCGTCACTGAGTTCCAGCCCCTGTATTATGTGGCTGAGAGTTTTAACGATGCCAAGGAGAAAGTGAGGTGAGGTGGGGACCAAGATGGGTCAGCTGTCCTTGGGGCATTCTTACTGGGCCTGGTGCCTCTGATCTGTGAGCTGGAGAGTGGACCCCAATGTCCACAGTAACAATGTGCAGCCAGCAGTGACCTCCCCATCCCTCTATTTCCACTTTCTTTTGGGAGGGGTCCCTGTTTTAGGGCTCACTGTCTGGACGTCATCATCCCTGCAGATCACTCTGCCACCTGATCCTTGTTGAATCCAGCCACCAAGTGCATGCGCTATATTTCTGTGGCCACAGATGTCCTTGCCCCAAATCAGTCCTAGAGCACTTCTGACCTGGGGAGGCCTTTGTTTGCTTACTGAATCAATTGTCCACATACCTCTGTAATTCGCTTCCTTCAAATCTTCTTCCCCAACGTTTAACCTCTGAGTGTCTTTCCCTAAACAACTTACTGAAAATCACTACCCATCCCTGTAGCATTCCTTACCTCCTCCTGCGATTGTTTTCTCTAAGCACTTGTTAATATCAGATGTGTGATTTAGGAGCCATGAGGGTAGGGAGTTGTTATTTCTGTTTCTCATTCTTCTGGAGTCTAGAGCAGGGCCTGACACTTGGCGAGCGCTCAGTATGTAACTGGCCAAAGCATCAGTCTCAGGAAGAGGCTGGGGAATCAGTCCCTGGACTCTGAGACTCTCACCGTTGGAGCTGACAGCCCTGCTATAACCTTCTTGAGCACCTCTTCTCCCCCCAGCAGGGCTCAGGCCTGGCAGAGGGTCTCCCTGGACATGGCAGCCATGATGCTGTTTATTACCACTTGTTTCTCTGTCTTATCAGTGATGGACGGTAGATATAGGTATCTAGGCCTCCGGGGCTCTGTGAAACTGGGTATGCAGCTTTCAATTTGTCGGGTTCAGGTAATGGAAGTTTAGGTAAACGCTGTCGAAAAATCCATTTGGTTTGACGGAAAGTGACTCCCTTGTCCTTCTGTCTCCAGAATCCTCAAAGCCTTTCTGCTACTTTTTACTGTTATCTCTTTAAAAAAAACAAACAAAAAAACAAACCCAGATCCCCCACTTACTGGGAGCCTAACCTTCCTTTAGCCCCTACGGTATCCATTTTTCTATTCCTGGAACCCCTTGAGGGTTGTGGATTTTAGTGGATTTGTGCATTATCACAACTGCGTAATAATAATCTCAGGTAAGTGACCTGGTTCCTGTTAGTGACAAACTTTGTTCAAAGTGCTTTTTTTCATACTAATTCATTTAACCTTCAAATAAGACTACAAATCTGTGGTAGGGTGCTTAGAGGGGGTAGGTCTCTCACTCAGGGCCATGCAGCTGCTAAGTGGCTGACCCAGGGTTGGGTCCAGGCAGTGGGCCTCAGAGCGAGTATCACAACCCTCCCGTCACCCGGAGGCCACATTTGGATGGGCCCTTCTGTAGATGATTCTGTCACCCAAGAGCTGACTAGTCCCAGGTCAGCAGGGAAGAGCTCACCAGAACATGGGCCTCTCAGGCGTTTGCAGCCGCACCTGCTCTGTCAGTGCCTGAGGTTCAGTAGAAGACACCCCCAAAGGCTGCATTCTGCTGGAAGGTGCCTCCCAAAGTTGAAGATAATGCTGAAGGACAAGTTTTAAAGAGGAAGGTCATCTCTGGAGTCTCCTCAATCTGAGTTAAATGAACCAACTCCAACTATTCACACTGTCAAGATTCAAGTTCCAGTGGAGACTGGGCTGAGTTTGATCCTGTGTCCATTCTTCGGCCAGAGTGGTTAGTCCTGACTGCAGCAGGGTGGAGGCAGATTGTGCAGGGACAGAGTCAGGTGGTTTATGGGTGTCCAGGGGAGAAGGAACAAGGAGGATTGAACCACAGAATTGCACCACCTATCACCAGCTGGGGTGAGAAAGCTTTTTTTTTTTTTTTTTTCCCAAAGAAGAGGGAAAGATAGGCTTAGCCGTTATTCTTCATGAGATCTCAATAATTAGTAAAATATAATGATGAGCACTCATGTGGCACTTCCATGACACTGACAGCACTTGCTACAAACCTCTGAGGGTTCCAATTTACAGAGGACTAGGAAACCACAGGGCAGGGGAGCGCCTTGCTCATGGCCACCAGGACTGGAACTTGGCCAAGGACGGATCTGAGCCCAGGCAGGCAGGCAGCTCTGGAACATGGGCTTCTAGTCTCCAGGCTCTCTTATGCTTGCGCAGGCGGAGAGTCCCACTAATCCTGCTCCTAATTGTCTTTGTGCATCAGCATCTATCCTTGCCAGAAACTAACCTGGAAGTATCCTTTGTGATGTCTTTGCATTTTGTAAGACATTTGAACATACCTGGTTAAGTGTATTGCTTGATGTCCCTCTTGAGGGCTCACAGTGCATTCCTCCCGGGTTTGAGGGTAACACATTGAGAGGGAGGTGAAGTGAGGACACAGGCCAAAGTCAGAATACCTGAGTCTCTTCCCAGCTTTGTGACTTATTTGCTAGTATGGCTTGGTAGTAACTTGCCTTCTCAAGGAGACTACTCATTTGTCAAGTTGGAATAGTAATATACTCAGGCACTGAAACATTTCAGTCAACGACAGTTCACACATCACATGGTGGTCCCTAGCATCTAGGTTTGTGTGTCATCTAGGTTTGCATAAATATGATGTCCACACAAAGAAGAAATCACCTAACACCACATTTCTCGGTTTATCCCTGTCATGTGTGACTGCAGTACCTTCCTCCTATGGATTTAATGAAGATTAAACTAGGAATAATTGTTGTAAAGACTGTAGGATAGTTAGGACTTAAAGTAATTCTTGGTACATATGTTTCACTCAATCCATATTCAATTCCACTATTGACATAGTGCTTTTTTTCAAATCTTAACAGCCAAGGTTCCTTCCTTGCTTTGATTCAAGCCTATCCAGAGTTTCTTTCTTTCCGTACATTCTTTGGCTAGATTTTACTTACTCTTTTTATTATATTTAATAAGAATTTTGGTTTATTCTAGGCTGTCATTGTAAGCTACGTCTGTCTTTCTGGAGTTCAGTAACTAAGTTAATATGTGTATATATGTGTTTATATGTTCGTGTAGACACACACATACACAAAAAGGCTTCCCAAGAGGACCTCACTAAAACTCTATTTCACTTCTCAGTCTCGCTTATAAAGCCCTGTTATAGTGAGAATTTTTTCTAAAGGAAAGGTGCAGGCAGGAAGAGAGAGGAAGAAGAAGCATTTTTATCTTATTTTATTCAGTTGTTCACACCGGTTGCTCCCCCCGTCTTACCCCCTGACAGGGTACTCAGACCCAGGCTTGCTCCTTCAGAGGTGATTGACCTAACCAGTGCTCCATCAGGGTGTGCCTCTAGCGAGATTTAATGCTACCAAGAACCAACTGAAATGCCACTGGGCATTGTTTTTCTCCAAATGATGCCCTTCACTCTAAGGTTTGTGGTTTGGGTTTTAGGAACTTTGCTGCTACAATTCCGCGGCCCTTCTCAGTTCGTTATGACCCGTACACCCACAGGATTGAGGTCTTGGACAATACCCAGCAGCTTAAGATTTTGGCTGACTCCATCAACAGTAAGTAACTTACACCCTGTTGGGCCCCTTTCTTTCTCAGAAATAGAGGATAGCGTTTTCTTCATCACAGTAAGAATGGGAAATTCATTGAATATAAATTAAGGAGAAAAACATCTCTGGGTAAGTCACTGCCTAATTAGGGGGAGGAAAACTTGGCAAAAAGACCACAATTGCTCTGTGTCTTGTTTTTCAGCTGTCCCGGGTTCCACCCCACATCCAATCTCCATTCCACCATCCCACCGGCTTACCACTGCCATGTTCCTTCTCCTTTGCCTGTCCACCCCTTTTCCTTTCAGTGTCCCAATGGATGTCGTTCTGTCTGGAATGTCCTAAGAGACAGATTCTGTCTGCTTTCTTAGTCATCTACTCACTCATAGATTGTCCTTCCTCTTTTCCTAGACATTGAAGATCTTATAACAGTTGCTCCTAAAAAAATTACAGGGAAAGATTGTTCATTGTGCGATTCTCTCTCCAGCCCTTCAACCTTCCCTCCATCAAATATTCCCATTAAGCTCTGAGCTCCTTGAAGGTTGGGGTGGTACCTGGCATCCCACAGACCCCTAGTGCTTTCCACATTGTGGATACTTGAAGGGTGTTTGTTCATGATATATATGCATGGCCTGTTTGTTTTTTGTAGGTGAAGTTGGAATCCTTTGCAGTGCCCTCCAGAAAATAAAGTGAAACCATGGATAGAATCTGATCTGTCATCTAAGAAAATCAAACTACTGTTATTTCATTTGAAAGCATCTGAAAAGCAAACATTAATTTGTAATGACAGCCTTAAATCCTGTTTGGAGCAAGATGGAAGATCATAAATAAATGATTTGAAATGATAACATACTAATGAATACCCCAAAGTATAAATAGTGGAGCTTTGGGGGATAAAATTGATTTAATATGATAACTCTATACTCTCAGTCATCTGTCACATTTCATCCAAGTTAATTAAAAATTGGGACCTTTCTTATTCAAGTTTCTGACATGCTTTTGTTATTTACTATAGGGAGTTCTTAAAGGAATATATATTGCTCATTGTAAAACACAATCCTATCATTGTAAATGAATGTTTGTGTTTGATACAAATCTGAACCTACTCATGTCATTTTCTATTTCCATTAATTATGATTCTAATTGTTGCTTTGTTACTTTATTTAGATTTTCTTGAATTTCCTTTAATTCCTTAAGTGCCCATTGAAATAATGATAAACATTAAAGGTCATAGCATAATATTGAAATTTCGTATGTTTTATTGTGATCATAAACACTACTGAGGAAGATAACAGAACTCCTCATCTAACTCCTGCAATTTCCATTTTCCAATTAATTGTCAGGTCTGTTTGGGAGAGATTTGTGAAGACACTTATGCTGCTGCAAATATTAACGACAGGCTTGACTGATGGGAATTCATTCAACAGTCATTGAACGAATAAGGAAACAGTGTTCAATAGAAAATCCTCCACGAAAGTGAAAATTTTAATTATGTTGAAAAGTGGTTGCAATATATTCAGATTTCCGACGATCGCAGGGGCACATGACAATCATTTAAGTCAGGTCTGGAGAGCCAGCAGACCTTGACTTTTATTGGTTGTGCATTTCTTATGAATATAGGAATATCTGAGAAACGTTGGGGAGAACACCAATGTCTTTAAAGCTATGTTTTGAAAGTCTTTAACATTTTATTTTGGAAAGAGTTAAATCCTCGAGAATTTTGCTAGTGTTTCTTCAAGTGTGAATCTCAGACCAACTGTTATCATGATCAGTGCTGGGTACTATCCCAGCTCTGTCCCACCTAGAATATCTGGATCTGGAGTACATTGCCAGCATTTGAGAAGTACCCCTGGTGATTGTTTTTAATGCCCAGTCACATCTACTGGGCACATTAGGCTTGAGAAAACCTGAATCCTAGTAGTCAGAGCTGTCATTTGCCAGTTACATCAGCTTGCAAAACTCACTTCCATTCTTTGGACTTTAGTTTTACTCTAACAGTGAGGAAGTTAACTCAAAGAGTAGGTTTCCCTTCCAGTCTTTAAACACAATTGAAATGCTAACGTGTTTGGAAATAACTGTCCCTGATCCATTAGTAGGGTGTAATAATACCCACCTAAGCAGGCCACCTGGGTGGATAAAGCAACTTGGTCTGAATGTGTCTGAGGTTTCAGTGCTTTGATGTTGGGATTTTCATGTCTGTGTCTATTCCTTGTACCTCTGTAGACAAGCACTGATTCAAAAAGTAGAAATGGACATTTCCTCTGGTATTTTTCTAGACCCCAAACACACTGCAAAGAGATTATTTTGATGACTGCTTCTTTACCTCATATTAAATGCAAATTAGAGAATTTCCTGACTTTGTAATGGAAAGATAGTGTAATATTTTATTTTTCTAGTGATTTTTAGTCCTATTAAAGATAATTTAGTGTTTGAAGATGAACCCTAGTTTTAGTTTATTATTTTCAAAAGAAGAAATTGCAAACTGAATGAAAGATAATCTTTGAAATTTTATATGTTACTTACTATCTGTTTAATAGCTAATAGATATTTTTAGAAACCATAGTAATATTTTACTGATAGCTATTCCTACTGTGTGTAGGCAAAAGTACATATAAGAGCATTAAAAGTGAATAGTATTGTGAAAAGTGAGAATTTAAAAGTTAATTCTAGGTTTTAAGGTTATATAGTTTAGCTTTGTTTCAAATAATTTACTAAAATGTTAGTTTCATAAAAGTAAAAATCCTGTATTCTTTTGCTTCTGGCAAGTCTTAGCTATTAGAACATAGTATGTACCCTATAATCTTTAAAAAAAAACCCACAGGAAATGCAGTGAAAATTCTTTCACAAGCAAACAATTTTGCAAGAAAAATTTGAAAAATAGCTGCATTTGCAGTTTTTTAATTTAAAATATGTTGAAAAACTTGCTTCTTAGTTCAACTTAGGATATTTTTTAAGAGAAAACTGTTATCCCTTGGACTGATTATGGCTAAGTAGTTTGCATTTACATTGCAATAACCTATGGCTGTGCTTAATAAATGCATGTTAATTAAAAAAGGAAATGAAGTTTTATCAATGAAATTTCTGTTATCCTTAAGTGGAACTGAAATTCTCAGAAAGCAATGACTAACTTGCGCAACAATTGAAAAAAATCGCAAAATGAGAAAGTTAATACAAAATTGACTTTGCAAAGGAAAGTTTTTATGTGTGCACTTCCCAATGGAGTTTACACCCACACACTCATACACATTCACACACATGTACACACACAATACACTGTGACACACATATACTCACACACACCTTCACACACATAATCAATGCCTTTTAATAGTTTTCCTGTTCGGTGCAATTTCAAAACTATAAACAGTAACAGATTTGATATATGCTAGAAATGGCTCTAATAGTTTCTGTGCTGTGAATTTTCACTTACAATCTTAATCCAATGCTGATAGTTTCAAGGCACAGTTTACATTCTGGTCTGCAGTAAGCACAATTTCCTTTAAAGAATAAACTTAGCATGATAAGAAATTAGAAAGAAGATTGATTCTAGTCTCCAGTGAATGTACAACTGCACAGTCTTATTCATCATTATTATTTACAGTTCTTTTATGACAATACTCTAAATAATAGAATACATGTGAAAAGAACATGATATGCCTCTGTGACAGATAGTGTTCTTGAAATTCCGAGAATAAGGAGATGTTACTATAAGAAACAGAATACCCGCATATGTTCTGGCTTGTACAAGTTTATAAAAGATGATTGGCAGTTAGCTTGAACTGCAGTCCATGTTTATCCTCAGATAGTACTTAGGTGGTAGATGATGGACAAAGAGAGCTAGTGGATCAGTATCCTCTACAGCGCATACTTTGGATGCCTATGTTTTACTCTTTCTAGAAGTTTTTATATTAAAGAATATATTAAAGAAGAAATAGAGTCCTCTTAGAAATCTCTTTATTCAAAAAGTTTCTCAAATAAGGGTTGGCTGCACCCTTTTTTCTTCAGTCACCCTACAGATGGGTAGGGTGGTGGCAGCAAAATCTCACTTCCACTACTGCTTGCGAATGGTTAGGGGAGACTGCAGTGTGGACATAAATAAGAGAAATCAGAAATGAATCTTCCTTTGTATTTGAGTCACTCCTTTATGTCTCTCCTTTCAAAAATATGTCCCTTGGGTTCTTTGAGAAGTCATTTATCTGACCACACACTTACCATTCCTTTGACCTCAAAGATGAGTTGGGGCAGAGTTGAGGACTTCAGTTACAGAGGCGCAGAGTGAATAGCCCTTCCCGAAGACCAACTCTCACCAAGTTTGGGGGAGAACATATTTTAAAGCTGTTCTTTAGTGGGTCTCCAGCTAACAATGTCACCCAGAAATAGAGAATCAGACTGGAATAAAATCATTACTTGGAAAGAGTGACTGTTGATGTAGGAAAGATTTCATGCTCTTCCAGAATCCGAACACTCACTGTTGTTAGCTATGGAGCTATACAGTTAACGAGCTCCACTTCTTTAACCTAATCAAATCTTTAAGTGAGAAAGGAAGACTAGAACCTTCAAAATTCCATTCCCAAGAGGTCCTTGGGAAAGTCAGGGAGATAAAAGAATCCATGCATAATTTCTCTTGGTGGAAAAATTCATTTCCCAGCATTCAAAGAGTCCTGGAATGACCAAATAGTACTTTTATGACAGAGAAGTGCCTGGTTAGAGAGCTTGTCAGAGGCTGGAGTAGGGGGTCAGAGGACCAGACAAACTCAGAGAAGAGTTTCTCAACACCCAACCCCTTGCACTGTATGGCGGGCAGGAAGGGGTGGAAAAGCCAGAAAGTCTCTGCGTTTAGGTAGCAGAAGTCAGGAAGGGGAAAGAGACCAGAAGGGGTTAGTACAAAGAGTAGGAAGACAAGACTCACACTCACTCGGATTCTGAGTAACATTTGGCTAAAGGGAAGACAGAATGGACAAGGGTGGCATTTATCCTCTTGAAAACACAAGTCCTGTGTTTCAGGATTTATACAGACCAAGAAGAAGTACTATTTTGTTAGTGGCACTCTCCTATGTGATACTAATTGAGATCAGGAGCATCTTTCAGTAACACAACTCTGGTGATCTCAGTTCAAACACCAGCTTGTTCATCAAGCTGAAACTATGGGGACATATTCTTAATCTTCCAGAGTCTCAACTTCCTCATCTGTAAAAAAGAGATAAGACGCATTTGCCTCATATAATTGTCACAAAGTTCAAGCAGCTAGCACTTCCAGTCACATTCAGCAGTTTTATGTATGGTGACTTTCTAGCAACAGAAGCCCAGCTGACTCCTTTTTTTCCAGATATGCACCAATATGGGTGAAGATTTTCTGGTTTCCATTTGCAAAATGAGTTTGACTTAAGCAGCATTGAAATCCTTCAATATATTTCTAATCTATATATGCATATAAATGAATGTGATGAGCAATGAGATGAAATTTGCATCAATTTGAAACACAACTGTACCTTGAAAATGAGAACCTTGGAGTTAGAAATGGAAATTTCCTCTTTGAAGGTAAAGGCATTAGACCGCCCCTCCTCTGGCCCCATTTCTGACTTTTGCACACCATTTTGCGTGTTCTTTTTTCCTTCTGAAACCGTAGCATTAACAGTACTATTTTACATCATAATCTCAAACAGACAAAACAGTTTTTACTCTTCTTGTAAGGACATTTCTTTCAACTGGGGATATTGTGTTGTGTTTTTTTAAAGTAAATGCTTAATAAAAAGAAAATTAGAAATAAATCACCATACATGTCATTTTATTGAGGAAACAACACAAGAAAATATGACTTCACTTTGCTGCCCAATTTTAGATTGCCTTGGGAAGTGAGATTTGGGAGGCTTTTGGTCTTTCCAGGGGTAAGAAGTGGAGTCCAGTTTTTAAAATAAAAGTAGTTGGTACTGAGAGCAAGCCATTTCCCCCTCTGAGCACTTCACCTCAAAGCCAACCCTAAAGCTTGTCAGTGCAAAAGAACAAATGAAAATAATTCTTGCAAAATAAGGTAGACTTAGTCTCTCAGATACGGAGATGTGATAAGAAAACATCCTGCTCCTCTAATTCTCCATCCCCAGTCATTAAAAGATTGTACAATAAATGTTGACAAAATCTGCCCTCAGTTGTACAGTTTGACAAGGAGGAAGGAAGAATCAATTCACATACAATGCTCCAAAATACAATTTGTTGCACTTTCCTGGTTTAATTGAGCAAGTATTTGTCTGCTTCCTGACCAGAATGTAACCAAGTGTGTTGCAATGATTACTGTGAGGCCAGTAAGGGGAAGCTACTGTAACCCCACTGAGTGGAGTGCAGTTGAATTTACATATGTGTTTCTGCCTATGAACTACTCATTCCCCTAACTCCTTTTCTCTACTTTCCCCAAGATCTGTCCCAACTAAAAGGGAGAGTCTTCCATGTTTCAGTCTTGGCTCAGAATCACTTCAGAAGAAGCCACAAGCACATGTTCCATTTTACAAGCTTCAAAGATGCTTTGTTTCTATTTGACAAAATCAAAGTGCCACCCTCGCCACATACAGACTAGGATTGTGGGTTGTAAACCAATCCCCCACTTAGTATGACTTGGAATTACCAGGATCAGTCTGGTGGCTTGGGGTTCAGCACTAAAGCTGAGATGACTGCCTGAGTAAGATGCTTTCACCTTGAGCTTTTCTGCCTGGATCAGAAGGTGGGGCAGGGGAGGCATCTGGAGGGTGGAACAGATTCCAGGACAAGGGCAGGTGAGAGGGTGGGAGGCATCAAATTCGTTCAAGTGTTTTAAGTTCAAAACGGGAGATGAAAGAAACGTTCAGGTTTTCCCAGTTAGTGACAAATACTTTAGAGGATGTGGAAATATGGCCCTCAGACCTTGCTTGCAAGTTGATTAACTGAAACCAACTCCGTCTCCAAGACCTAGGACTCCTTTTGTTTCAGCAGAAGATGGGCAGTCTGCTCTTGGCCTTAAGTAGTCACGCGTCGACATCGGTCAGGACCAGGGACAGCTCCCGCCCCTTGGTCCTTCTGCCCTGAGGTCCAGGAGAGTGGCTGCCCTGGGATGGGCCTCCTCTCTTGTTCCCCCGCCCCTATTCATTCCTGGCTATTTTCTGGGAGCCTGGAGTCCGGTCTTTAGCTAGGCACCCCAAAAAGTGTTATAGCCGGAGAGCTGAGAAGGGCGTACCCCAAGAAGAACGAAGTCTTCAGTCGCTTGAAGTTCCATTTTAGCACCATAGAGAGGCAGTACCCATGGAGGTGAGAACCTGGAGAAAGTGCCCACAGACCCAGAGAGGACTGGAAGGAAGCTAGTTTGTGGGAATCGCCCTGTTCTCCAGGTACTTCCCGCCCTGGTTCCAAGTTTGCGTCCAATAGCAGAAAAGGAAGAGAGTCATGTCAGAATCCTCTCTACACTGTGGTGGATATTTTCCAGGACATAGTGCAGTCATCAACTGCTTTCCCCTCCACACCCCATTTTCAACTCTTCCTAATCTGGTTTTGGGGGGAAGGGTCGGCTACATGTGGAATTTCCTCACCATGCTCATTCTAGGAAGTCTCGCAGGTATTGTTAAGTGAAAAATTATGATTATATTTTCATCTTTTATAAAAAGCTGTTCATGACATATTTATATGTGAATGGTCTATAGGTATATTTGTGTGATCACAGAAGGCTGAAAATATTGCTGTGTACCAGAATGTTGATAGTGGTTACTATTGAATTGAGATGGGAATTAGAGACTGCTCTAATTCTGTTTTGTATGCTGTTTTTGTGAAGAAATATGATGTGATTAAAGATAATTTAGTAAACCCACTGTATTGTGTGCAGATGTAAATTTGCTCTCATATATACCTCAAACCTAGTTAATGTTAAAATGCAAGTTTCCTTCAATAAAATCAATTTTTAAAAAATAATTTAAACTTTGTTTTTCTGTGTTGTTTCAGTAATAAATAAAGACAGCATTTCTTTAATAAACAAATATAACTGAAATCATAAAAAGCCCAACTATATGAAGATGTCAATTACTGACCTATTTCTTCTTTTAGTCCTTTGCATCAAAGATCTGCCATCTAGAATCCAGATCTGCTTCCAAGACCAGAGGTGCTTTGTTCCAGCTGAAAATTTACACGAAGAGGACATTCCTAAGTCCATTGTCAGCCTGTTTGTTGATGCCTAAAAAGAAGACCTCATAGATGTGCATGTATATCCAAATTAAGGAAGCAGATATTTATATTTTACTGTGCAGACTTTTTGAGTCAAAACAGTAGAAACAAAATTCTGCCATTTCCCTGCATAGGCTATGCAGATTTTCAGGGTAGTTTATGGAATTGCCAAATGCTACAATCACTAAATCTCGGGTTTTTTTTTTTAAATGTCCAGACTAAGAGACAATACACAGAGGGATTAAGCAAGGAAGCTGAAGTTCAAATGAACCAGTTTTCGCCCTTCATTGAATATATAGCATCAAGTAGTTTATTTATCAACATGTACTTCTGTCCCCTCATTAATGAGATGGGAGTATGAGTATGTCAGATCTCATAGGTTTGATAAGAGTATTAACTAAAATATACCTGTAAGGAGTTTAAGAGAATGCTAAGTGCCAGAATTACTTATAACTAAGCCTGCTGAGAAAAATGCAAACCAGTGTGCAATGAAAACCTGCTAAGAGCAACATAAATCTTTTCTGCAAAACAAAACAAAACAAAAAACCCAACATAGACAAGAGAGATGGAGATAAATCAATGGGAACAAATTAAGTAGGTTGAAGGTACAGGTTGCATACTTAGATGGAATAATAGGATGAGTTTTAGTGTCAGACCTACTGTATTTAACTTCTGGCTTTACCACTTACCAGATTTTTGCACAAGCAATGATGTAACCTGTCTGTACTTGAAGTTAACTACAAAATGCCCGCAACAATAGTGCCTGCTTTATATGGTAGACACCGTATAAAACTGAATTAATTCTAAGCATTAAATGTTAGATTTTACTTTTCTATTGCAAAATTGTCTCAGATGCTGTCAGTGATTCACTGATATCCTGTTGTCTTTTTCCACTTCACTGCAGAAGGGCTGACTTTCAACTGCCAGTTCTTACCTTTCTCATCCTGAACGTTTTATCTGGGTTCTGAGATGCTTTGTTCTTACAGCAGATCATAAGCACCTGAGAATTAATAACTACTCACGAGTCTTCTACCAAAGACTGCTA
The DNA here is from genome assembly GCA_004363575.1 of Solenodon paradoxus. Lineage (NCBI taxonomy): Eukaryota > Metazoa > Chordata > Mammalia > Eulipotyphla > Solenodontidae > Solenodon > Solenodon paradoxus. Next base: position 113,354 of record RJWH01003499.1, read on the forward strand.
AGAGTTGGTAGAGGCTTTAAAAAAATACCCTGGCTCCCAGAGCTTTCTTAGTGGGATTCATCTAATTTGTCCATAATAATTGCTACTTGATAACTCTTCCTTTAATGGCTGACATTCCTTTCCTGTCTGTCTTTTTCTCTAATTCCTAACTCAACTATTTGAACTAAATTGTTTTTATTAGTATCTGCTTCTGGGAGAACCCAAACTAAGACAGATGTACATAGTATTTTGGTGATGATGGTGATGACGACGACGACGATGATGATGATGATGATGATGCCATATGTTACTCCTGTAAGCTGTTGCATTTGCTTCCAAAATTGCCATTCAGAAGCTGGTATGCTATGAAATGATTAATTATACTGTTTTGTTAATCTCTCTTAACTTGAGTATCTCCACTTTTCTTTCTTATAGTTGTATTCCAAGGAAAATACAAGGTCACAGTAGCTGCCACTATATGGTAACCCAGTATGGACCAATTTAGACCATCATTACCCTGTAAGTGAAATGTCTTTGATTATCTGAAATTGACTCTACAACTGTTTATACTCCCCATACTTCTAAACTTTAGGTCAATGTACAGATTATACTACAATAACTCCAATCTTAAATAAATAGACAAAGGTAACTTGAGCTTCCCTGTTCATGTACTTTGGAAGGAATAATTCCCCATAGTAGAGTGGACAGCCTGGAGTCAGACAGGAAGAGTCTGAATGCTGAGTCCTCCACTATTTTTTTAACTTTAAAAATCAAATTTACTTGGAGAAAATGAAAACCCCCACAACCTAAAGGATGGGATTTTGCAGTTCAAGACACCTCCCAGGTATTCTCTACAGGTTGCAAATAATTTTCATGTGCTGAATGGGACTTAAAACCCTATTTGTTTTCACAGATGGGCAAGGTAGGGGAGTAGGGAAACGTTTTAGAAATGTTTGAAAGGAGGAGACATGAAGAGGATAAAACCCTACCTTTTCACTTTTCATCATTTACAGCAAATTATTCAACCTTGGTTCTAGCTACTAGACAATCCATCTATTTTATTTCATCTGCTTTCCTTACTGTTCCATCTTGAGATGATTGAGCTGGAGCTACTCACCCTCCAGCATTTGTAGGGAACTGCTGCTCTGTGTCTGAGCTCTGAGATAGAGTTGGAGGGTTAGAACTCCTTTTCACCCAAAGCATTCTCCTTTTGTAGAGCGGTTGGCATTATATTTAGAGGCTGTCCAGGTTTGGGAGGCTTAGATATTGGAGAGTGAGTTTGCCTCCATATTGAGTGTTTCATTTTCTAGAGACTTCTCACTCTCCTTTATGCATTTCTGCATGCTTTAACTGATGCCCAGTCTGAGGACTCACTTCCTGTCATTGATCATTCTTGTTCCTGACTTTCTTTTCTACTCCAGCTTGGGTATCTTTCCCCAGGTCTTTGTTCTAGTTTTGGCTCCTCTAGCTGATGCTGCAATTTCTCTTCTACAGACATTCTTTGACTGACTTCTCATTCTCTAGCAACTGTGTCAACAGGCTTTGCCCCTCAGAAGACAGAGGTACTGGGCTGGACTTGGAGGTGCTAACAGAGGAATCATCTTCCTTAAGAGTATTCCAAAGCTTTAGATTCATTTTGGGCCTTTGGGGAGACCTCTTTCCTCAGCCTACAATCATCCTGAGAGTAATCATCTCTGGAGCTCTGTCATCTCGTCTGTCACATCTGTCTTCCTAGTGGTTCCTGCCTCCTCTGTAGTCATCATCACTACAGTACCCAATATCAACTGCTCTTCTGCCATTGCCTAACTTGGAATCCTGGCTTCTATCATAGTCTCTGCTGCCTCAGTTGTCATAATGATCCTGGCCTCCATATCAACCCATATCCTTCCATGGATCATCATGATATCCATCCAGTCTGAATCATAATGATCTTCTTACTTGTCTCCAAAGCTATCATCACCTCTTCTAGGTGAGTAGTCATTAAAACTGTCCGTGGCAGGATGGGCTCTCCAGTCTGTATGTTTTGTATCTTGACCAAAAGAACAATCGTCCCCGTCTTTATCCTGTGTTTGATAAGTGACATCTACTTGAAGGTTCCTGGTACCTAGAGACTCTTCACTGAAGCTCAGGGCCCTGAACAAGGAACCCAGGTCCTCAAAGTCAGCGTAACCAAAACCTTCTAAGCGCTCTGGATTTCTAAGTTCACATGGTAAACACACTGATATTTAATCGTCTAAAGAATTCCTTAATGGAATCTTCCGTCACATCATAGGGTAGGTTCCCTAGAAAAGAGTGTAGGGTGGTGATTTTGGAAAACAGTTCTGGTCTGCATTAAGTTCTCAAGCAGCCCATGGAGCAGTGGGCATGATGGAGCGTCAGTTGGAGGTGGCCTATCACGTCATTGTCATTACTGTGCCAAGTGGTTGAAACATCTTTCAGGTCGTTAGTCCTGCTAACTAGCTTTGGAACATATGTACTTCCTCCACCAGTCCTTCCATCTTTAGCCAGAAATTGTTAGGGAAATAGTCTTCTTGTTCTTTTTTGCTGAGGCCACCATTTTAGGAGAGGGACAGAGAACACAAAGTTACCATTTAGCCATGAGACATGTATTTAATCTGGCTAAACTTTGTTTTTCTCATTTGAAAATTAATTTGATAATAAAACGTACATCCATCGCAGGTTTGTTTTTTCTAGGGATTAAATATGCAAATATACATTAACAGAAGCAGATTATAGTGTCAAGAAATGTTAGTTCTCATTTGAACTGTTAGTAATAATACAGCAACAACATTTTAAAGAAACCGTAAGAGACCATACAAAATACACTAAATTGATGCAATCTGGAAGCTGGAAAGAGACCAAAGATATCTTGTAACTAACAATCCCTTAACCAAGGAAAGATGGGGTAAACCTCCAGAGGATACATAATTGGCTGTAGTAAGTAAATGTAGTATTTGTTCAGTATTTGATCAATTTGATTATTAGTATTGGTATTGCTGCTATTGGAATGATAGGCAAAGGCTGTTGGAAGACATTAAGACTTCAGGTCAGCGAGGAGTCTATTGTCATCTAGCAGGTGGCTACAGGCAATGCCTAATACCAGTTGAAAATAGAAGGCCATTTCTCTTCTCCAGAACAAGGTATGAACAGGGACCTATCTACCTTGGAAGGGAAGGTGAGAATTTTGGGGTACAGTTTTACAGAGGGAAAAGTAGATTTAATTAATATAACACTAAGATAGAAACTAATACAGAGAAACATATCAGGGAGCATAGTTTCCCATAAGACACTTTCAGTGGCTTGATATCTTCATTGGCTAGTTTCCCAGGTCCCAACATACTATGAACATCCACAGAATGCAGCTCATATTGCTGCCAGGGGAGAACATTAGAGACATTTTCACTAGAAAATTTTCCCCTTGTCTTCAAGCCCTCATGTGAACTGCTAGAATTCTTCCAGAACTTTTAACCCAGATTATTTGTGGTCTATCGTGTCATGGCATTGCTTTTGAAAGACATTCTCATGGTAAAGAAGCCTCATTGAGCAGTTTAATTCTTTACTGAAAGCTTTGGAAAAATCATTTAAGAAAAATTCCATTTGTGTCTTTTAATATAATACCTTGATATTTTACAAATTTCTCTCCTCTCCCTCCCTGTATTTTCTCTCTCTCAAACCTCCAACCTATGAAGCCATTTTTCTTTCTCTCTCTCATATCTACCTTTCTATTTCCTTCTGACTCCAAAGATGACATAGTGTCTGGAATTCCATAGTCTGGAATCATACTGACTAGCTCTAAACCCTATCACTGGCATTGTTTTCATGTGGTCTTGGGAAAACTACCTAGCAATATTAGTTGACATTTATGGACTTTGACCTTGTAACAGGAAGGTATTAAGAAACTTCCTCAACATCATCTACCTACATAATGAGAGAGTCTGGCCTTTAATTCAGTCCGCTTCAATCCAAAGCCTACCTTCTTGGAGATGACACTATCTTGAGATATCATGCCTTAGTTTTCTCATCTTTACAATGGAGATAATAATAATGACTCTTCATGACATGGAAGACGATGGCATGGTCAGTGGTAAGGCTCTAAATATATTAACTTGCCCTTGACATCAAATGTTCCTAATGGCTCCAACTTACAAAGTTGACTGAAGTTCAGAGAAATAGTTACTTTCCTATAGTCACACTAAGAAATTTATGAAACAAACTGGATTTAAATTCAAATATATATTCCTTCTAGACTAGGATTCAAACCCCTACTCAGATGTCTGCTAGTGATATTGGACATATTTCTCTCTTTGGGACACAGCTTTCTCATCTCTAAATGAAGGAATGATAATCCATGTCCTGTCCATTTCATAAATCTGTGTAAGAATACAAGCAGAATCTTAACATGCAATTTTTAGACCTTCAAATGGTGTGTAAATGTGGGTTAAGGTTATCATTGGAGTCTCCTAGAAGCTTTTCCCTTAGAGGCACACAGCTGGGAAATGAACAAGTTTTGATGGTTTTACCTAACTCACTGAAATCACTCAGGGACACCAACGATGACTAGTCAGTCTACTGGGGGATTTATTAAAAGCACCTGCTGACAGAGGGAAAGCTGCCATAGTATCTGAGGTCAGAAGTTAAGTAGAAATGGGGAGTTGTCCCTGCTGCCTGTTTGGGGATGGGAAGAGAATCTCTGCTCTACTGAACCAGTACTTTGGAGAAGCTACTCATGGGGAAGCTTCAGCAGTTGAGTGCATAAAGAACCCACCCATCTATGCATCCTGTCTTCATTTCCTGTCCTAAAAGAATCACTAGGAATGCCTAACCCTTTGGAGGCAGGTTACTTCAGCTCTTTGCTCAACAAATAGAAAGCACCTATTATGTGACAGACACTCTTCCAAAGAATACAAGTGAGTCCTGCTTTCATGGAGCCTGATCCTTATCTATAGGTAGGGAGACAGGAAAGGAGATATTAAATAAATGATGTAGATTATTAACTTAATATATTATTCAATAATATATTATTTCTTTTATGGTTTCCCTCTGCCTCCATATATATATATATACATATACACATGAACATATATATGCAATTATTTTGTACAATAAGAGCTGTGAATAAATGACACATCTGAATGTTCATAAAAAGAATTTCTGATGATAGATCACTTACTTTTGGCAAATAATCTGAAGATATTTCAAAGAATTGAATGAAATTACTATAATAAACCCAAGATTCTCATTTCCCTACTTAAATCAATATGGTTTGTCATCACCTAAAATATGAAGAATCTTTAAACACACAAATATGAATCAATATTGTTTTCTGTATCATCCTAGAAATAAGTAAATTCTATTTGAACTAATAAAGCTAAAAGAAAATTCCCAGATAAATAATTGTTAAGTGCACTGTCAATTAAAGTGTCCTTTTGCCACTAATAATTATTTATAAATAGTGTACTAATAGCATTTGTACATTTTAATCTAAAAGAAATATTTCAATCACCAGGCTTTATTAACACAGGAAATTAAAAAAACAGATTTTCTTTTGATTTATATTCATGTCTTTGATGCAATATCAATACAATTACTTTAAGAATAAAGATATTGTACTGAGATAAAATTCTGTGTGCAATATGGAATGGAAAGAGGATTTAAGAAATAAGGGAGATAAACAGTTTATCACTACTAACAAAGTACTTATTCACATATTTTGAGGTGGATATGGAGAAGACCAAATTGCTGTGGGATTCAGATTTAATTGAATATCTCTCAAATGATCTAAAGTTTCATTCAAATGTCAATATTTTAATAGACCAGAATCATACACATAATTATGTTCCTTGCAACATATGATGAAATGTCATGTAATGACTGAAGAATATGTGAGGGGTAAACAGTTTTGTAAAATTCTTTAGGGAGCGGATGAGAGAAAAGTTTGAATGCCATGTGCAATCTGCAGGCTGCACTGTATTTAGTGATCAGCAACCCCACACACCCTGAGAGAATCTCCTGTCAGGAATTGCCCCAGTTTCACTTTAAGGATGTTGCTGGCTTTTTATTTATTTATCTTTGAAGGAAAGGTGCAGGCTGCAATGAAGGCGAGTAGGCAGGCAGGAAGAGAGAGCAGGAAAAAACACTGTGAATCTTGATCGTTGCCCCTGGACCCAATGGGTCATGAACCCGGGTCCTTGGGAAGTATGTGGACTATGCCAGGGCAGAGCAATTTACGAAGCCACCAGAATGTGCCTCAAGGACAACGTTGAGGGGTAAGAACAGCCATTTGCAAGGATTTCCCTATAAATTACTAGAAAGACCCTGGATGGGAAGTGCATTGGGAGGAAATTGTGGTTTCATGGGAATAATACTCATCCAAGGCAAGCCCTGAGGCTTCTCCTAATTAGTTCTGTGATTCTCTGAACCACCATTTCCCCATTTAAAATATGAGCCTAAGAAAGTCTGCCTTGGTTTGCCCTGGTGGAGCAATAGTTGAGTGCAGCCCACATATATCCAAAGGACTTGGGTTTGCATCCCAGGGGGTAACAACTAAATACAATAAATAAAATGTTTCTTGTCCTTTCTCTTCCTGCTTTCCCCTGCTTGCCTTCATCCCTGCCCTCATCTTTCTTTAAAAAAGAAAGTAAAAAATAAAGAGAGGAAGGAAGGAAGGGAGGGAGGAAAGAAAGAAGGAAGGAAGAAAGAAAAGAAAGAAAGATCGAGAAAAACTGCCTTCTCTAACCCGTTATGTGGTATAATGATAAAGAACACACTCTGAGGTTTAATTGTTTGGGTTCATACCTCAGCTTTGCCATTTGCCAGCTGGTGACCTGATGTATGTTTATTTCTTTCTGCCTTTCATCTGTCATCTAATGATCACAAGAGGAGTAATGATAGTACTTACTGAAGAGTTGTTGTGATGATTTGCCACATCTGATTTTTATAGATAAAATTCTTTGAATTGTGTCTGGCACACAGCTATTATTATTGCTTATTATTTTAGCTATTCTTCTTATTATATTTATTCACAAGGATGTTGAGAAAATCAAATGGAATGCTGTCTGGGAAATGTTTTAAAATATATGGCCGCTACTCAAAAGAAATATTGGTAACACTGTATTGGCTATGGTACTTTCAGCAGAAAATCACAAAACAAAACAAAATAAAAAACCCACTGAAATTGACTTAACCTATAAGGAGTTTATTATTTCCCCTAATAGGAAATACATAGCCCTAACATCGGACGCCAGTGCCATTAAATGGGTCTCTGACCTGTGGAACGTGCCCTTTGTCTGCTAACAGCTTTTCTCACGCTTCGCAGCTGGGTACCGGCAGAAGCTTCAAGCCAGATGCCACAGCTGAATATGTGTGTCCGCCCCCACCCCCAGTCCTTATGTTCATATATTGAAACCCTCATTCTGGAAGATGATAGGAATAGGAGATGGGGTCTTTAGAGGTGCTAGGGTCACGAAGGTAGAGCCCTCATGAATGAGATTTGTGTTCTAGTAGAGACCCCACAGAGAGAGTTCCCGATCCCTTTCCACCACGTGAGGACACAACTTGAAAATGTCACTAACTGGTTGGTGCGTTGATCTCTTGGCCTTTCTTGGACTTCCCAGTCTCCGGAACTGTGAAAAATTAATGCATGTTGTTCGTAAGCCACCCAGTCTGTGGTATTTTGTTATAGCAGCTTGAGTGTTGGTCCACTTGTCAGGTGCCCACCTCTGCCTCAAAAACATTCTTGAAGGGAATACCATGTGTGAAATGGCCTTGACCCCAAGGGTCTGGATTGGTTATGGGCCAGTGGGATGCCATGACCAGGTTAGACTGATCAGGATCCAGCCCCTGAAACTGGGGGTGTGAATCAGATGATATCTTAGGACTCCATCAGGATGCAGATAGTAAAACCAGCTAAATGAGGAGCATTTCAGGAAGTGACTACAAAGTTGTGAGCAAAGTTCGTGGAACTCAGCAAGGATGGGAGCAGCCCAGGGGCTGGCCATGCCTGAGCCTGAGTAGAGTAGAACAGTTACACAGATGATGGATGGAGACAGCTGCCCAAGAGGCGCTTTGTCCATTCTTAGAGGGACGCTGTCAATCTGCAGCTCTGCAGCAAGGGAGGGTCCCAGCAGAATAAAAAACCGAACTTTACTCCTCCACCGTTTGCCGACTGCTGCAGTGTAAGGGGGCCCTTAGAGCTCTCAAGACTCACTCAGCACCAGGTCATGCACCCAGGCCTTGTCTTTAGGTCAGAGTGGAAAAGGATAAAGATGCAGTGGAGTTAGACATGCAGGAGTGAGAACAGGAGAAAATGGAGCACACCTGGACTGCACAGAGAAAAGGGGGATGATACCTAAACAAAATGAGTCCTATGGGGAAAGAGAAAAAGAAATGCTGGGTAGACATCTCGCAGGATTCACCCTAAGTATCCTTGTTCAAAATAAACTGTTTCTTTGTCAAATAGGAATTCTCTCAAATGGCAGACATCTCTTATTTGTGTGAAATTCATCCTTAAGGGAGCTGCACGGGAAGATAACAAAAGGCTGAGCTGCCATTTCTTGATGAGGAATTCAGGGAAAGGAGGGTGGCCTGATCTTTCAGGGAAAAGTGAAGAAATCCATTCCCAGGAGGGCTTGCACAGGGTAGTGGCTGTTCCCTTGATAAAGCCAAGGAGGGCAAGCCTAATGAGACCGGCGCCAGTTACATGGTGTAATTTACTAAACCATGCTGGCTGCCTTGCAATGTTTCAAGGCATTTTTTTTTTTTTTTTGCAATACATGATGAATAGGAAAATATTTGGATCTTTCCATTTTTGAAAAGAAACTTGACTACACTTAGTAATAGAGAAAAATGTTCTCCTTGCAATGTCTCATATTTCTATGCAAAGTGGTATCCTAAGTTCAAATTTTGACAATGTGTTGTTGCCTAAGATAGGAGGATCAGCTAAGCAGTTCTGAATAAAATGTCAGGGTAAACAAAACCAATTGCAAGACATGCCAAGAAGAGCGATGACTAGTGGTACCATCAAGTGCCCATCAACAGCAAAGAGTTTCGCCAGTGGTTCTCAACATTGGGTGCATCTTAGATATATGTGGGAAGCTTAAACATTTTTTTTTTCTATACCCAGATTCCACCTTGGGGGAGGGGCAATTAAAGGAGAGGCAATTAAACGAGACTCTCTTTCAGTGAGGTGTGGGCACTGGTGCTTTTTGACAAACTCCCTAAGTGATTCCAATATTCTACTAGGGTTGGGAATTTCTAGTCTGTTAGATATTGGTCTCTCTGATAGACACAGCAGGCTCAAATTAATCAGATCACTTGCTTTGCTGATTACCTCATCGGCTCAATCCAAACAGTCATCTTGGCATGTGGAGCCTGTGACTATTTTGCTGTGTCTTTCTGCTAGATCTTGCGGTAGTAGAATAGGAGGGTTAGGAAATGGAGATGCTGAAATCGGCTACCTGGGTCAAATTCTGAGTCCACTCAGAGGTTATGTGATCGCTTAACCCTTTAGAAGCTTAGCTTCATAATCACAAAAGGAAGGCAATGATAGGAAAAACAGAAGTTGTTTTAAGGATTAGCTTTGAAGATGTTTATAAAGGCCTTAGCACGGTGCCTAACACAGAGTAAACCCTCAATAAATGAGAATGACTGTGTCTCAATTCAGCTACCTGGAAATGTCAGAAGGAGCTCTACATTGGTTTTGCAGAGAGACCTTTCAGCATGGGGCTGGGGAGGTGGGAATATTGGTCTCTGTATCTTTTGACCCAGCCCATGTAAGAGTCTGAAACTACTTTGGAGCCACTATGCATGATGACCATTAGCTGGTAGAAAGCCATTAGTATTCCTGCTAATAAAAGACGTGACTTATTGAGTAGGGCTAGCACCATGTTAATCACTTTGCATCATTTTTCACTTGGTCTCCACAAGAATTCTATACCAGTAGGTAGTAGCCCCTGCTTTACAGTGAGGTCCTGTGTCTCAGAAATCACGAATGACTTTCCCAAGATCATGTAGCTAATAATAGACAGGATTCAAACCTAGGTGTCTCTGGCTTCAGAGCTCATGGCTTGTCAACAGGGCCACATTGTCTGTCTTAATGATACTCTTCGGCATTACGACTATGTAACTTCTCTTGAGGCAAGGAAAATTCAAACAACAGATGAGCAGAAAGGAAAATCAGGAAAACGATCACATTTACAATTGCTTCAAAAAGAATGAAAACCCTAGGAATAAACTTAACTGAAAACTCTCGGACATTGTTGAAAGAAATAGATAGAAGACATAAAGAAGTGGAGAGATTCTGTGCTCATGCATAGGAATAATCTGCAATGTTAAAATAGCTTTATTATCTAAAACAATGTATAGACTCAATGCAATCACTATCAAAATCCCAAAGGTATTTTTTTTCACAGAAAACAAAAAATTTTTAAAAAGCATAAAATTTATTTGGAAATACAAAAGATCAAAAATAACTAAAATAATCCCAAGAATAAAGAATAGAAGTGGAAGTACCCCATTTCCAACTTCGAACTAAAAGTTCTATAATAACTATACTAAAAGTGACAGTAATCAAGTCAGCATGGTATGAGAAAGAAAAGAGAGGTCAGTGGAAGAGAATTGAGAGCCCAGAAGTAAATCCACACATAAATGGACAGTTTAAAACAAAGGAGCCAAGGGCTTCCAATGGTAGTAAAAACAGTCTCTTGAATAGATGATGTCGTGGAAACTGGGCAGCCACATGCAAAAGATGAAACTACACTGCTATCTACTACACTATACCCAAGAATCACTCACAATGAATTAAGACTTGATTGTAAGATCTCAAAACATAAAATAAATAAAAGAACACATAGGCCTTCATATCAGCCTTAGAGATGTCTTTGGATACTTGACCCCAAACAAAAGCAAAAATTAAAAAATGGGGTTACATCAGACTGATCATTTTATGTACAATGAAAGCAACTGCCATTAAAATGAAAAGGCAGCCTGTGAGTGGGAGATGAGATTTAAAATCATATATTAGACAAGGATACAAAAATCCCAGATATATAAAAAAAGAACTCATAAAACTCAATCGCAAAAAAATAAACAACTCAATTAAAAGTGGGCAGAAGATCGGAACAGACATTTCTCCAAAGAAAGCAAACATCTCATGAAGAGATGTTCCATCATTTCTTTTTACTGGGAAATGAAAACCACAACAATGAGATCACCTCATACCTGTAAGAGTGGCTATTATCCAAAAGAAAAGATGCAACAATGTTGGAGAGGATGTGGAATAAGGGATGAGAGTATAAATTACGGAAAGCAATATGGAGCTTTCTCAAAAAAAAAGAAGATATAAATTTGATATGATCAGTTATCCCAACTCTTGGTATTTACCCAAGGAATACAAAAACACTAATTTGATTATATATGTATATGTTTATTTCAGCATTATTTACAATAGCCAAGGAGGCAACCTAAATGCTCATCAGCCGACGACTGAAGAAAGAAGTTGTAACACACACACAAACACACACATGTATACAGTGGAATCTGACTCAACTATAAAAAAGGTGAGCTCTTGCTCTTTTCACCAATGTGGATTAATACAATGGGAATTATGCTTAATGAAATAGGCCAGGCAGAGTAAGACAAACCCGATATGATTTTATTCATATGTGGTGCATAAACAAAAGAAATGAAGTAAATAAAACAAAAATAAACTTTTAGGTTATTTCAACATTAAATTAAATTATTAGTTACCAGGGGAAGTGGGTATGAGTGTTGGTAATTTAGGTAAAAAGGGTCCACTGTTTGGGTGAAGGCTGGAAATGACCTGTCAGTGGTAAAAACAATTGATTATATAGAGATATTATGATTCACAACAGAAACCTGTCTAATTTTATAATGCAGTACTACTTAGATAAGCAAAATTTTAAAAACCAAAACAATAAAAATGAACACAATATCTTTTCATGGGAGGGAAGCAACTTAAGAGTCTTAGTTCTTAGGGTTCCCCTCTACCTGTAAATGCTGAGTTTTTATACTTAGTGTTTTGATAACAAGTCCTTCCTCAAGTTGTTTTAAAACTCATCTGAACAGAACAATCATTTGCTTGTGTTTTTCATGTTTTATAGTCGCTCAATAGATGTTATTGACAGAATATTGCATCTTAACATTAACTTGTTTTGCGGTACACATAATAGCAACTGTGCACCTGTATGCAGCACCAAAGTTTCCTGCGGGTTCCATTCCCCCGCTTCCCTGTACAATGGGACTGCGCCTGTGGAGTCCGGCACTTCGGACTCCAGGTTTCTGGCCAAGAGCTTTCTGTCCGCCTGGGGGCAGTATCTCCTCACATAAAAGGCAGCTCGAAGGCAACAACCGGTTTTCTGAGCTGCTGACTTTGCAACCTAAGCCTTCAGACAAGTGTTTTCCAATGGATGGACTCCATGTATTTTAATTCTGAAGAGTTGTACTTGAAGAAAGGGTGCCAGAGTGAAAAAAGTTACAGACTCGGGCTTCTGTCGAGTTAAAAGGTGTTGGCCCTGCAGGAGTTCTCAGAACCACTCAGCTTTTTGTGGAACACACTCCTACAGGGCCTGCTCTGGGGGGTCTGACCCATGGAATCCCACGGCAGCCCTCTGAGGCAGCCACTACTACTCCCACCCATTTCTCAAATGAAGAATCAGGTCCAGAGCTCATACGTGGTCGCTGAGTTTCAAACCCAGCCATCTAGCTACAGAACGTACATTAAACACTTTGCTTTGCAATGGGAGGCTCCAAGAAAGGGGATTTACTTGTCAGGGTTTTCCCCAAACTTATTTGGCTTTGAAATTCTTGTTTCGTCTGGTCTACGTAGAGTAGTAGTGTTTAACAGAATACGCTGAAAGATGCTTCCATAATGTGATGACTAATATCAGCACTCTTTAACTAAAGATGTAAGTCCGCAGACCCATTATATCACTGAACTGTTAGCATTCAGTTAAATTCTGATTTTGCAGTGAATGGTCTTGTCATATTGATGTCTTGTCTCAAGACTACTCACTATATTTAAAGTATGTCAAGCATCAGTCAGCCTTGGTTCTATTGGGAAGGAAAAGAAAAGTATGCAATAAGACGTAAGGCTAGAAAGCCAGAGGCTTAATAGAGTATGGAATATTCTGGGGAAATGGGGACATGCCCTTTCTTGTAGTCCAAAAATGAAGCTAAGATTCTAAATAATGTAGGAGAATCAGAATTGGAATAAGAGTGGCACCTCTGACCAACAGAAGGCTTTTTGTAGAATAAAGACAAAACTTTCAAGTTATAATCTTCTAAGAGATTGGATAGCAGATCAGCCTGGTGGTAACTTTAAGGAGTATTTTCTAAATTTTAGTTATTTATATGCTAACTTTATGATTGGTTTCCTATTGTGAAACTACTAGTTGTTTATCCATATTTTCTATAAATGGTCTCATGCCTTTGTATAACTTAATTTTTAAAGCTCAGTATCTGAGAATACATGGTTTTAAAGGAATAATTTAATTTTTTTCTAATATATGCATTTAAAAATAAATAAATAAGTTGGTTTCTATGCCATTCTGTGGAAATGCTTTTCTAAAGGATAAAACCTTGCCAGGGTTAAGGACAAAGGACAAAGTGGAGATGAGTAAAGAAGGTGAAAAGAATTGTGAAGAATAAGGTGAGAGGTGAACTATATCTGACTCTATTTTAAGGTACAATTTCAAGTTCTTATAAGTTCTTTTAAGATAGCAAAGGATTTTTTTTTGTGTTTTAATACAGTTGTTGAATAAACATCGACTTCCATAAACATATTATCTTTCTCTTATTCCTGTTGAAGAAGTGTAACAAAAACATCAAATATTCTTGATATGAATTATCATTTCAGAAGACTTTATTATATGGGACATTATACTTATGACAATTGATATAGCAAATTGATATAACACAAACTGGTATTTATGCTAACACTCACTTTATGACTTTTTAGAAATCAATTGTGAATGAAAAACATTTCTCTTTTGTTTCCAAGCAGTTAATGTCCGCTACATCGAAGAGCATTTCACCAATCCATAGATTATCCATGACACCATTCTTCCATGTAGGTATTTGACACAGAAACTGAAACACAGATAATTAGACCTGCTCCACCAAAAAAATAAGCTAGCAGATTATTTAATTAAAAAAAAAGAGCCATTCCCTAGAGTAACACTATCCACTAAAGCTTGATCTCATGATGAGAAATTTCTGGTTCTGCATGTGGAGCAAGAAGATATTGAATGGAAATTGGCTTCACACATTCTCAAAGTATAAGCAATGGCAATTATGTATGTACACCACATAATGGCCTAACCCAAAATCTACTGGACTAGCTGATAAAATTTTCATTACTTAAAAAACTTTTTAATATTTTATTGCAGTAACTTTGTTTTATAAGTTAAAATAAGCTCATATATATAGGGTCCCCATATATGCAGTTTTCCAGTTCCTCAGACATAGGTCAGCATACCCTGACCTCCACCAAATCACCAAGTGTTCTTCACCATTGTTCAGTGGGCCCCACACCATTTGCTCTCCACCCTCCCCTACTGGTCCCATTCCCTATTGATAACCTGAGTTCTATTGCAAGTATCCAAACATCGGTTTTGTTTAATGTGTCCCTTTTTTTTGCTTATTCACATTGGTGGTGTAGGAAGAAACAAATCTAAACCAGAAAGTGAGAATCTATTTGCAAACTGTGTTTTCTCTTTTTCTCTACACTCCAAGTGATGATCCCTTACACAAGTGTATTTTACATCCCAGAAGATTTCAACCTGGTGAAAATATATCATTTCCCTCTCCTCTCTCTCCTCTCCCTGCTCCTCTTTCCCCTCCCCCCCTTTCCTCCTTCTCTCCCTTCCTTCTTTCCTCTTCCTTCCTTCTTTCTTTAGTTTCTTCCTTCCTCCCTCCTTTCTTCTCTTCCTCTTTTCTTTCCTGAAAGAGAGTTTCTAAAATTATTATGAATGTTATTGCTTGTATAACTTTTTTGTTGATGGCTCTGCCAGGCGCCTTAGGGAATTTAGTGTTCTGTATCTCAAGCCCCTCAGCATTTTTAAGCAAGTGAAGAGAGAAGGTAAGGGTTGGATTGAGCAAACATTTACTCTCTATCACAAATGGATAATCTTAAATGATCAAATGGAATGAACTGTATTCAGATATATTAGCTGATCTGATGTGCTAGAGCTATTGTTTGTAGGCAAGGAATTTACAATTTATAAAACAGTAAGAGTTGGGGCTGAAAAGTCTTACATTTTTTTCTCCTGAAAGACAATGTATAACAACTACAGAGACAGGTAGGCAAAATGATTGTGTGAAATGGATGGTGCATAAGACCCTAGAGGCTAAGTTACTTGCATTTCTGTCAAGCTAAGTCCTGGTTAGTTTCATTGTCTGTTAAAATACTCTTGCCCCAACACAATTAGGTAAATTTCATCTCCTAGGTACTAAAGACAAGTATCTAGAACCCAAGGATTTTTAGAACCCATTAACATGTTTGAGACATGAAAAAAGTTTTGAGTTCAAAATATAAAAATAAAATTACTAAATCCAAATCAATATTTAATTAAACCCTATACCGTATAATGTATCAACCAATCAGCTATAATTCAACAATTTAGGAGCTCATTTAAATTATATTTGTCCTGTGGAATATGGATAATTTTAACATGCTTGAAAGAATTGAGGAACCCACAAGAATAAGAGTACCTAAGACTGACAAAAACCTGGCACTACCAACATTTTCAGTATGCCATATTGGGTCACCAAGCTGTCAGTTTGCAAGCCCTGATTTATGTATTCACTTTTCATCCCTTGACTCCTGCATGAGGGCTTTTGCATCCACTGTCATCTGACTGATAGGTCAAAAGCATATTCAGAGACTAGATCACAGCACTACTGAATTAGAACCTGGAGAGTTTAAATCTAGGACTCTGCATTTTGTCCCACACAACGCTTTCTTTCATTTTACCTCTTTCCAGTGACATGTTTAGCCATTTAGTCAGTTCACTGTGTGGGGGAAAAAGGCCTGCTCACCGCTTCCAGCAGCCATGAAACAAAGTCATAAAAACATCCTGTGACCTGAGCTTGCTGGAATGTAGCCAGCACACAAAGAACTCCCTGCGCTTAAGACCTCCTCCCTTAATTTACATCCCTCTCTTCCCACATTTGCTCTAACCTATATAAGTGTGCCCTAACCAGAAGCCTGTGCTCAGCTCTTTGAGGAAGAATCCTAGCTGAGACTGCTTTTGTAATAAATCTGCCTAAAATACTTCCAAAAGAGTGCCCGCTTGGTTTGTCCCGAAAGCCGTAACCATTGGGGCAATTTGTTTCCAGTGCGCTGGATTCAGTGGACTTGGTGTAATGTAGACATGACATGCCTAAAAGTGTTTTCTTTTGTCAATGACTCTAGAATGGAGAAGTGTTAATGCTTAGATTCTTCCTTCAGCCATGCCATTGGATCAAGGATTCCAAAGCTCTTGGAAGAAGAAACTTGGAATTGCTGGTCAAAATGCCAGGAATGAAGGGGGAACTAAGGATAAAGATGGAAATGTTGACTCAGTAAAGTTCAGAGATAACCACGGCATAACCCAATGTCCTGGTATCGCTAGGCCTTTCTGACCTTTTAAAAATAACATTATTTCAAAATGGTGGCTGTATGGATCTATGGATGTTCCAGAACGTTCCAAATAGGTAAGTGCCAGGCATTGTCCTAGGTGCCAAAGAACCCATGATGAACAATTTAGTCTCAGTACTTGTCTTAAGTTTATTTCATCTATCTTAGAGCAGGTCAAACTAGGATTCAATACCAGCTCTCCCACATGCAATCTTTGAGAGCCACTTCACCTCTCTAACTTTCCGTTTTCTTATTTTAGCCTCTAGTTCAGCCTAAACCCAATAGGAGTACCAGTGGCTTTGGAGAGTGAGTGGTGTTACCCTTTCCATTGATATTTCATTGATGCTTGTGTTTCTGTCTTCCTATCAGTCAGTTCTTATTTAATTCCGAGTAAGGTTCATGCCAGATCAGTGAAAATTGGGTCTTCTTCACAAGGCTGCTGCTCCTAGGGACCCCCGGGGTCAATTATGTCAATCTTTTCTTGAAATTTGCTCTCCAGATTAGCTCATTTGTGTTCTATGTCAGTCATACCCATTACCTTTTGAATGTGATGACTCCAGCAGAGTCCCCAAGGAGCTGGGCAGACCACTGCAACTTCCTCCTCAGGACTTTCAGAGGCGCAGCCACAGGCTGTTTCTCTTTGTAGCTCCACCAGTCCCTAAGAGGAAAAATAATGTAGAGTGGCAAGAGTCACTTTCAAAACAGCCCCAAGGCCCAAGAATCATGGTAGTGGAGCACTGGTTAGTAGGAGATAGAAAAACACCCATGACTAAAGGAGACCCCAACTGAGACATCTGTGTCTATTAAGAATCAGCATGTATTCTAATCGCAAACTTCACCAGTCTGGTAAATTCTGATGAAGACATTTTCATGGTCATTTAGCTTTAATCTTGGATTCTTCCATTGTTAAATGAGCCTAGAATATACATAATAGTAATCATAATCACTGTTTATTTAACTTAAATATAGAGTATTTGTTATAGGCTTGGTCTCATTATGGACATTGGGTATAATAAAGTACAAAGCAGTCTTTTTCCTCATGGGATATACATTCCACTTAAGAGAGGCAGAAAATAAAAACAGGCTAAATAAAAAGATATACAAGAAGACATATATGTGTATATACATGCATGCATACATAGCATACATTCTATAACATATTTGCAAGTAATGCCAAGAGCTAGGAAGAAAAGAAAAGTAGGAATGCAGGTAGAGAGTAAATAGAAACAGTGGCTGCTTTTTACGATGGGGACAGGGAAGATTTTTTGATTGAGGTGAGCAGAGACTCAAATGAAGGGAGGAAAGAACATCACACACACACACACACACACACACACACACACACACACACACACACACACACAAAGAGCCCAACCAAATATCTAGCAAGGGCTGGCTGCTATGTATTTTAGACATTTACACATATTTGATCAATCAGTTCATGAAATGGGAGATAGATATTTTTACTGATATTTTGGAAAACTGAGGTTCAGATTGGTGAAGTGATGTGTCTTGGGCCACATAGTAATTTAAGTGGCAGAGTTAGTAGGTGATTCTACCTCCATGCTCTTAATTCCTATGCTGAATTGTTCCTTGGTTTATTCATTTCTAAACTTCACTTGGATCTGTGCTCTGGGGAGGTCAGGCTCTCTAGGCACTTAGTTAGGCTGCCGAGTCCATTTCTTTCTTTCTGGGGAGAATAGGGTGTGGAGGGGTGTCAGTTACACCCACCCTTGCTAAAGAAATGTGCAGAATGGAAAGACAGCCATTACCCCAGGCTGGCCATTGCCTCCTTAGCAACAATAGCAGTGTACACATTCACACACAAACACTGCACCAAAACAAGCAAAGGTCACTCTCTCTGGGCACTTCCAAGAATGATCTCAATTTTTCATAAAACAATGTTTATAAATTAGATGGAACCCCAGAGCAGTCCGGGAATAGAAATAACCATTTTATGAGGCTTCCTGCCATTACATTATTGCCTGTTTGCTTTGAATGAACAAGATGCAGTGTATAGTCTTCCAAAGCCACATGAAGACCTCTTTACAAAGCCTCTAGCCAGGGAGCCTGAATCCTTGGTGTCCTTGGGATTAGTAGGGGTTTCCTTTCAGGTTCTTATGGTGGGAACATCTTAAAGATAGGAACTGTGCCCTTTTCATCCTTAATCTCAGCACCAAGCACTGTTACCAGCACAACATTTATGAAATGACTTTGATTCTTGAATGAGTGACTCTATGTCTGAATCAATGAATAATCTGACTCCCAGGGTTATTGTTAATGAAGAGAGCTTACAAGGGTTACAAACATTTTCGAGCTCTTTTTACATCAGAGTTATATGTGAGCATCCCATGTTCTTCAACCTACTTCCTGTTCTCACTGGCTTTTCTTTATTCTCCAGGGTCTCCAAGTTGCTTGTTCACACAGGTTGGTCTTCAGTCTTAACTCCAGAATTTCCTTTCCATCTTTATAAAAATTCCCAATGTCTCATATCCCTGGATATAATTAACAGGCATGCAGAAAAGCATTTGATAAACTAAGTGCCTGAGTTGAGTACCCTCAGAAGTAGAGCTGGAGAAAAGGATTCAAATGTGTGTGGTTTATTTAAGAAGAGAGGCTAGAAGGAAAGATAGCCAATGAAGAGTGCATTATTAGTTGAGACCGCTGTGGGAAACGACCTCAGTTCTATGTGAAAACTCTGAATAATATCAGTATGCCACTTGACTCCAAATTATCTCACTCAAGGGCAAGGGAGAAGGGGATATTTATATACCACCTTGTCAGTCTTTAGTTGAAATGTCTTAATCCATGGGTATTTTTCTCTGGAATTTCCAAGCTCTTGCACGTGGACAGATTGACCTTATTGACTTTGGAGGATGCACTCAGCAAATCTATGCTGGTATCTGTGCTTGGATGTAACTGGGCACAGTGAAGTGATAAACCTGAAAAAATGTGGAAGGGACACTGAGAGTAGATGCCGCCGTAACTCTTACAGGTTGAAATGGCTGATCACAAGTACTACAAATACCTGACTTTCTAAAGAAGAGCTTGGATAAAATACTGCTTTATCTCAAATAAATGTCTCTCACTTAGGTTAGAAAATGAGGAGAAAATTGAGATATGGTAGAAGGGGGTAGGTAAGTCTTCGCTTATTTATGACAGATGCATGAGCTTTTTTTTTGGATTCTGGGTTCGGTGAGCTCCATTTTCATAAAGGAATCATACTGTAACTGCCATTCTTTTCAGGAGAGAAGTCTCCCAGAAACTGAGTACCCTTTATGAAAGCCATGCCTGCAAACAGAACCTGCATTCCTTTCAGCTACTGGAGAAATTCTGTGTCTACTCAGAGAAACACATGCCTCAGGAACTGACCATATCCAGATTGTTAAAAGAAAGCTTCCCTCCTCTTTTCCCCCTTGCTTGCTCGTAGATGTATGAGAGAACTTAGAATTTCATGGAATACTACAGATGTTAAAACTAGAAGGAAGCTTAGTGGTTACCTCCTCCAAACTCATCAGTTTACCAGGTAACAGTGGAGATCCAGAATTGGGAAATCATCCACTCAAAATCACACAGTGGTGAGCAGTAGGCAAGTTTTATCAGGCAGAATTCAGCCAATAAAATAAAATCACTCAATGTGATTTTCACAAAAGAAAAAAAATACTTCCAAACCACTGAAAAGACTAAAAGGACAGTCAGGAGACCTGCTCTTAGTTTTTAAGCTGTGATTCCAAGAGTCATGGAACTTCTGGAGCTGCCTGGATGACGGAAATCAGCCCAGGCCTGAGGCAGGTCAATGTCAAGTGACCATTAGCACACCTCCCTGTGTTTGGTGTCACATGCTGCTCCTTCCAAAAAGAAACTGGCTTTGATCTCTCTTCTCTATTGTACATCTTATACCACACCATTTCACTGGTGGAATGTAAATTATATTTGAACTGGAAATCACATTTCAACAACCATGGAGGTAAAGGAGACTAAGAAATATAGTTCTCTGGCTTCCAGCCTTTGAGATTCAGAAGACAACATAAAATTTGTAGCAAAGCAGTGAACACTGAACACTGGTGGTCTCAAACAAAGCAAGGTAACATCTAGAATGCAATTGAGTCCCATTTTGTAGGTGTGAACCTGGAAAATAGAACGACCTCTCCTTAGTGGTATATGCTTCTCTCAAAAAAAAAAAAAACAAATGGGGAAGAGAGAACGGAAAGGAGGTCAGCTATGGCTAGAATTCTTCACCATTTTGGCAGTAGTTTTTAAATCCTGACGCAAGAGTATTCCAGCATTATCTTTCCGTCTATCATGCTCATTGTCTTTGTTTTTCTGCCTCCCTCCTCACATGTCAGTCTACAATGCTATCCCATGCATGTGAAGTGACAAACCTCCAGGGAACTTGGGGAAGGGGGTCCTCAGATCCTGTGTGGCTACAAGTAGAACAACTGGGTACAGACAGCCTGAAAACTTCTTTTGGTGAAGCCTACATACATTCATCGGGGAGTCTTGCTAGAGTCTTATTAATGAACAGGCATTTGTGCAAATATCGTCAAAATCCATGGGTTTGGGATAATATGGTTGGGGTTATGTCTCTTATAATGACTTGATGCATGATTTTGGATAAGTTACCTCAGTTTCCTCAGATCTAGGGGAAATGTTGTTGGGTTGTGTTCCTGTGTTCCCTGTCCTGGCATTCTAAAACATGGCATCAAAACATCTTTATTACCAGGTCTCAACATTATCATGAACCTTAACGTGTGGCAAGATTTCACTATAATCTAGAACTATCTTAGGGGGAAATTTTCTGTTTATATAATTCTCTTTGAATTGCCCTTTATCAGTTAAGGCTGAAATTCTGAAGCCAAGTGAGTCCCCAGAGCATTTGTTTCACAAGCAAATATGTGAATTTTAGTGAACAGTGTAATGTGAGTTACCCGCAGGACATCACCACAAGAGTCTGAATCCTGTGTGCAGAGCAATCTTTTGTGCCAAACTTTTAAGATAAGACTTTTGGAATGACATGATTCCATTTCCTTTTAGGCAACCCCTGACTTCCTGTTGTTACCTTGCTTCAAATTCTTATGGCATGGAGGTATTTCAACTCTCTAATCTCTGTCTCATTTACTAAAATTGATCAAGTGCCACTCTTACGCTATTAGTCTCTGTTCTAAATTGAGAGTGACTTTAGTCAGCTAGTTCCTACCAATTATCATACAATTGTGGTATTTCATTTAATTTATAGAGTACTGGAATCCATTTCAAATGTGATGTTCATCAGTATTCATTAGTAGTACCATTTTATATCTTATACTACATATTGCTACTGCATACATAAGCTATAATTAGTAATGATATTATAGATGATCATTATTGATAATAGCATTTTATCTTTGCAGAGAGCTTGCCATATTCAATTTCCTTTATTACTAATTTTCTAGAAAGGGAGCTGAAGCTCAGAAACTTTGAAATCTGTCCAATTGACTACTGGTAGAGCTAGAAATAAAACAAAAGTTTTGTGTTCTTTTCACTATATCTATTATTGCTGGGAAAAGTGTATAAAAATCTCAGAGCCAAGATGACTGAAGAGGTGAATAAGCCAAGTAAAAGGACAGATGCTGTGTGTCCCAGTGAAGCATTAGTCTTCCCCAGTGAAGTACCCACCCACATAGCTGTTTCACAGGATGGTCTGATTTCTGAGTGTTAGAGATAGTAAAGCATTTCTTTTCATGTCAGTCTGATTTCCTGCCTTAGGACTCAGAGCCAGGTCCTCCATTTTTTTTGTAGGGTGGAATCTGTGCAACTCTGCCACCACCATACATACCTGACTTCCAGTGGCCCATACCTTACAGCTGTGGGGACCCCAGGAAATTACTCACTGACAGTTTAGAGATAGTTCCCAGAAACTGCATTGTCAATTTTTAAAATCACATTCCATCCACTTGTTGCAACCTGGCTCTTCTCCTTAGATGCTGAGTGATGGGGAGGCTGATCCCCAAATGGAACTTCAGTAATTTGAGGACTCTCATTTAGATAGATTCTAGTTCATTTTGAACTTACTCTGGTGGTAAGACACATTTAAATTTTTTTAAAAAAGGAAGGTATGCATAAATGAAAACAAATCCATTATTTGTTTTCTTAGAAATGTTGGTCTATGTGATTAGACCAAATTCACCCTCAAGAAGTTATTAGAAAAAAATTAATATTTAGCTGAAAAAATAGATTTTATTTAAATGTTATTGGCATAATAGCCTATTGAAACGGTTAGCAGGTTCTTCTTGCCACTGTGCTTAGGTTTTGAGTGAATGAGCAAAGAGCAGTTTTGTTTAGCTCTCTTCTGGGTTCAACCATCAGATACAAATACTCAACCCTTAAAATGCCATATCATTGCACACACAAGTTACAAAATACGTTTTAGCAAACACTGCAGTATTTGCATACAAAGTATAACAAAGCAAGTTTACTACAATATTCCTACTGAAAATCATCGCAGAGTAGATAGTTTGCTGTTGATCACATGGAGTGAAGACCTGGTTGTCATGCCATGTTGGTTCATTTGCTGTGTGGGTCAGCTCTCCCTCTGGAAAGGCAGCCTACACTGGAGAGGGTACCTAGGAACAGGGCCAGTGGCGAAGGAAATGCAATACTAGCCCCCACTCTGCCATGATCTAACACTGTATCTTACTTTGGGAACTGCTATTTCTTATTTGAGATGAGTTGGACTCTCTGATGGCTGAAGACCGATTCTATAGAGAATCAAGACCAAAGTGTTGACGCGGACATAGGCAGGCAAGCCTTGAGTAACCTTGCCATCTTATTTAATCTGGGCTCTACAAACAATTTCTGTAAAGGTTCAGGGGGTAAATACTAAGGTTGTAGTAAGAACTCGGCCACAGGTAGTATTTAAGTCACCAGCCATAGCCCATGGATTCCAGCAGCATTTTATTTACAAAAACTGGCAACTGGCACCTGGCAGGGTTTAGCCAGTGGAGTCCCATTTACAAGCCCTGATTGAGATGACAGAGCTGAACATGAGGGGTGGGGACAGAGCCCTGGCCTGTCTCGGGGATGTGATCAGAATGGAGAGGTCACATGAGCTCACTCCGGACCCACTCTGCAGAGGCTCCCAGAGACACTCAGCCCATTCCACCTCCAAGAGGCCACAGAGCGGGCCTGGATGGATGTGTTTCTCCCTCAGGGATGGAATAGTTAAGAAGGCAAGGGCAGACACAATTGTTTCTTTCTAGGGAAACTATTCGACTTGGGAATGTGCTCTGCCACACAGCTGGAACTCGTTACTGCTGAAGTTTTTTAAGTGAAAAGGTTTTATTTAGGCCCCTGCAAAGGTTTTCTTAGGCCAAGTGTAAAAACCCTGTGCTCTCACTGTGAGCTCTGCCCAGCCAAGCACCAGCTCACATTCCATTGTCCTCCTGCTGACCCTCTGACCCTCCTGCCACTTGCTTCTCTGCTGCTTCTCTTTTTCTGGTCCCTTTCGCAGAATCTCAGTCCACCTCCATCTCCTAGAACCAGGGAGGTGGGCTTGCTTCAACAATATGGAAAATTGCATAACCAAGTAACTCTTGTTCTTGAGGATCCCAACAGGCTAATGTTTCAGGTGGACTCTAGAATCTCTCACTCAGGGCTTTGGGTGCAGACACAGGGGTGGGGGGTGGGGTGGGTTCACAGACCATCAAAAGTCAGCTCACCAGCTACATTGATAATCAAGTAGAGAGAGAATCCTTTCCCCTTCTTTCAGGTTGATTCAGACAAGGGAGGGCCAGCAGTGGTGTGAAAATGGTAAACTTCTTGGGTAACTAAAGCCCAGTGAGGAAGAGTTAACTAGATGCATTTACTCTTTTTTTCTTTATCATTAGGCTGAAAAAGTAAGGGAGAGGAGCCTGCTGGTGGTACAGCTGTCTGGGAAAACAGAAAGCAGAACTTCAGCAGACACCAACTCTGTGAGCGCCTTAATTTTGGACACTTTTGGTTCTGGATCTGTGATAAATGAATGTCTGTTGTTTGTAGTATCTTTGATACTTTTTTTATAGCAGAGCCAAAGTTTAAGGCAGTGGGATATCTTATCCACTCGGAATAAACACAGCTCTCCCTGGGGGCAGTGACCTCACAGAGAGGTGGCCTTAAGGGTTGTGTGTTAAATGAAGGGCTAGGTTCACCCGGAGGCGGGCCTGAGAGGATTGGGGGTTCAGTGAGGGGCAGAGGAGCAAGATTTGGATAAGTCTGAGAGCATGCTAGTCCATGGGCATGTAGGGAGCAGATGAGAACCCAACTCCCCCTTAGGAGAGGTCATATTTGGTTTAAATTCACACCAAAGAATGAATTACTGGTATCAACACAAGAACTTTTTTTCAGAAAGGAGCATCCTTTGAATTATATTAACATCTTAATAGAACCAAAGTAACAAGTGTCTTTTGAGCATTTTGTGATGCTTGTTGGGAGGTGGACATAGTGCAGTAGGAGATGTTAGAGAAGAAAAGGGAGGCTAGAGTCAATGGGACCAAGTGCCCCCCACCAACCTCAGTCATCCTGCTGAACCCCAGCAGCCCTCTGCGGTGCCCACAGATACAGGCCAGGGGCCCAGAGGCCCTTCTACACACACTGTGTGTACTTAGAGGCTTGGGAGGGATCCACCAAGCATTGAAAAGTTCAGAGGCTGTGTGCCCTGGAGGCCTCCTGGATTAGTTCACTGTAGGTCAGTCCACATACATCCTAAGGTCCCTGGTTCAAGATCCAGGGCAGGGGCAACAACTAAGATGGATAACTCGATAAAATAAAGAAGATGCTTCTTTCTCCTCTATTTTCCTGCCTACCTACATGCTTGCCTTCATTCCTGCCTGTACCCTTCCTTAAAAGAAAGAAAGAAAAGTTCATGAGTCTTCTTTCTGGAAGTTCTCTTAGCAATCATCTTCAACTTTCTCTCCTTTTGTGGAAGGGAGAACTGATACTCACAGAGGCGAAGCCTCTGGCCCAAGATGACACATCCAGTTTTCAGTCTCCTCCTAGCCCTATCCTCACCCCTCAGCCCCAACATGCAGCCAAGCCTCTTATTATCTAAACTACAGGTTCGTTGTTTAAAGCGGTGGTTCTTAATCTCTTTCCTGCCAAAGCACATAGAGTGGGTGTCACTTCCATTTTTGACAGATGCCCTGAGCTCTGCCAAGCTCAAGCACTGTGAGACAGAGGAGTCCCATTGTGGGATGTGTATCCTATATGTATAATTCATGGCTGAGATTGGACCCCACCCCTTCCACATGTGAGAGAGCACATTTGCTATGCAAATGAGTGAGAGCAGGCTCTGATAAAAGGGGCCAATTGTGAAAATTATTAATGTGTTTTTTCTTTGCATCCTAATTGCTGCATTCCTAATTTCTCTTTTCTGCAGATGGGTAGGAGTAATAAACATTTTTATTTTCAAAATATTACCCTCATTTCACTTCTTCGTTATATTTTGCAGACTCATCAACAACTTTCACTTACATCTGAGGGTCACCCTCTTTTAAGTTGGAGGGACTTAGATCTCAATCTAAAATCTGTTTTTTTTCCTCTATCCTCCAAGCCGTCTTATCCTGCCTTGGTAAGCCCAAGTACTAATGAAATCTCACTTCCTAGAACTAGGTGTCACTACTCTATCCCCAAAGAGGCTTAGATTCCCCAATGTTGATTCCATTACTCCTTGCTGCAGAGGATAAAATATCTTTAGTAAACCACCTCATAAATTGGTCTATAGAGTTGGGAGTGAGCAACTGATTTGTTGTAGGAAGTGGGGGATGATATTTCAAGTCAACCATCTACATATTCTTTTCTGAACATCCTTTAATTATTATCCAGGATTCTACCTGCCTAGTTTGAGAGACAAAATACCAGCTGAGATAGCTCTTACAGGCCTTAGCACTCACATTATCACCTACATTCTTTCTGATCTTACTAATGAGACCAGAAATATCTCTTCCTCCAAGTTTTCTCAGAAGAAGTCCCAAGCCAGTGAATTACTGAACTGAGTTCTGATGAAATGAAATCTTTTTTTTTTTTCAGAATTCAAGAAAGGCCTTTATGGTAACTTCTCTCATCCTTCTGCTCCATTGATTATTCTACATCTGTGTCTGACCTTGGCATGCCATGCCTCCTCAGTTAAGTTTGGTCATTTGTTAGTTTTTCTGAGATGCAGATGTAGAATGCTCACAGATCCTAGTCCATTTCAGCTCTACATGTAGCTGGCCACAAATTCGTTCGCCCAACTCCAGTGTGCAGGGGGAAGGAAATGTCATTATTTTATCTGTAACTAATTCCAATCTGCCCACTGATAGCAGGAGGTGGGGGTGGGGGAGAATAAGTTTCATTCCTAGCAACTTGAAAATTTTAGGCCGAGCTTATCACTGAAATGATCCTTTGAGATAGTGTTCAGTATCTGAGAGGTTGTGGTTTCCTAGTAATTTGTCCCGATTCCTCTGCAAGAGGAATCTGGGTGTATGGAAGAAAAGGGCGACTCATGATTTTGTAAAGGTGGGGACAAGTCAGAGGTCTGGGGCATTCCTAGGGCAACCTCATGTGTGGAAACTGGACATGTTGCTGGCTTCCATGTAACTTTTGTGACCCAGGCAGTCTTGGGGATAACTGTCCATGCCCCACTTTGCTAAGTTGGCTTCCACTTGTTCCCCTGTAAAAAGGTTCACCCAGTGCCTGCTATGGATGGGATCATTTGACCCTCCATCCATGGAGAAGACCCTACCATAGGCATGCTGGCTCTCAATTCCATCTTTACCCCAAGTGGGAAAGAAGGCAGCTTCTAAAATTTCTAAACTCAAAGCCACCTTCAGTCTGACCACGCTGCCCTGCCACAACTACTTTACAGTGGCTGTTTTTCGGAATGACATGCCGAAGTCTGTGACCTGGTAGCTTTACAGAGCCACAAAGAGGGAGTTAGGGACAGGAGATCTGAGGAGTCTCAAGGTTATCTCCATTCGCCTAATATACTTTCTCTTTTTCTACCTTCCAAGCCAAAACTGGGAGAAGAGAATATCAAGATATGTGGTTTACATGCTTTGCTTTCTAGCTCTCTTTTTATTTTTTCCTGAAATTGATATCTGGATATATCGGTAGAGAGAGATGATTTTTATTCTGTAGCATTTTACATCGTATTTTATTACTGAGCATTGGTAAGTTCCTGTTGCATATAGAAGGGGGTGTGTTGACTGCTCTACAAGAAATGTCTTAGAGCTAGGTCTTCAGGAATAGCTCCTGCTAAAAGGGAGCCTACAGGGTTGGAATGTTTTATGAACAAACTCTCCAATGTCACACCTTTTTTCATGCTCTGAAATCTTATTCTGAATGAACATCCTTTGTGACATCCCCACTTCCCAGAAATGGATGATCGGGTCAAGTTGAGTGAAGCTTGCTGGTCGCATCAAGTAAATTCTACAAGTACGTGGAAGAAGAGAGTAAAAGCACATTGAATTCCTAAAACGTTATACTCTCTGTCTTGTTATGATAAAGATATGTATCTACCTTCAATATATCAGCTGTTAGCAGTAAAGGTGTATGTTAACTGATAGATTAATTCCTGTGTTATTCTAGAGGCACATGTCAGAATTGTTTGTAGTATCACCTTGCAAAACCTCAGAGATTTCCCAGCTACCCCAGTGTAAATTTTTCAATGATAAATTGAAAATTGCTTAAAAAACATGAGGAGTTGGTCAGGGCCTAAGTATCTGAGGTCCCATAATCATCATTTTTACCCGTAGGTGCTATTTTAACAATTGCAGCTGAATATTGGAAGCTCAGAAGACTGAGCTGAATGGATGTTTGAGTCTGGCATGCCTGACAGTCCTTCCTTCCCCCATATGAAACTATTTATATCACTTGATTTTCATATCACTTCCATTTTTAAAAACTATAGACAAAAAGTGTCAGTCTAAAATGAAAGATCTTATTACTTTGCTTCAAGCTAAGATGTTAATGCAATTCATAAACAATATTCTTTTTGTACAATTTGAAGCAAACCTCCTGTGTTCTTTTTATGAAAGCAGGGCAGGCCAATTGCTCATAATCTGCTCATCCATAGGGTAAGCCCTCTTTCACACTACTGAACGTCTCAGCTCCAGAAAATGTTGGGTAGTAGAACATCTGTCATCTCAAAGTCTTAGTATTCAGAATGTTCACTTCGGTATTCCTTAATGTTGACCTTTCTATCCCTTAGCAAAGTGTCCCTAATTCAGGCCATATTCTTAGTTGTCGTTGATGTTTTCCTCTTCTCTGCTTTTTTTTGCCCTGACTTAAGAGGGAAGCTTGAGCAGAAGAGACAGGTTGGTGCTCCTGACTCGAATTTGATTGGATACATCTCCATTAAAGAGAGACTTGAAAGTGTCTGGATTCTCAAAGCTGACTTCCTGTTCAAACAGCATTTCCCGCAATGTTTCTCAGCAACTGAATGGGAGAAGCATAGATAGGAACCCATTAGCTGTCTGGGACTGTGCTGGAATTCTTCCTTTTTCTAAGTGTTCCTTGGCGACAGGTAAAGAACACCACTAGGCAAGGCGAGGCCCTTGAGAACTAATTTTAAGCCAACAGACTTCCTGCCTTCTAAAAATACTTGAGATTTTGGCTGTCTATAGGAAATGGAGCTTTCCTCTCAAGACCATCAAACTTGGGACAGACATTCTCTTTCTTGACAGCCACGTACTTTCAACCACCGGGAAAATGTGCTCTTTTATTCAGATGGCTGCAATATTCTATTTTTGTAATATGCAGAGACACGATCTATAAGCCAACTGGGAGTGCATTTTTTGTTAGCTATTTTCTTTCATAAATATTGTAATCACTCAAGAAGTAGTTTTTGAATGCCAACTCTATGCCAACACTGATTTTAGGCCTAAGATTCTTAAATTTTTTGAACTCATGATCCCCTTACATTCTTAAAAAATTGAGAACCCTGAAGAACTTTCGTTTATTGGGGTTTACCTATTAATATTTACCACCTTAGAAACTGAAACTAAGATTTTTTAAAATATTGATCAATTGATTTAAAAATAATAATATTAAAGTTAATGAATATTGGCACAAATAATATTTTAAATGTTATGGCCTAGCTTAATTTTCAAAAGAAAAAAATCAGTGATAAGAGTGACATTGTTTCACCTTTTTGAAAACATCTTTTGGTGCCTGGATTTATCTAACATTTCAATTTTTATACTCTGCATTCAATTTCTTGTGGTGTATGTGTTGGTTAAAGTATATACAAAATCTGTTTCTCATACAGTTATACAGTTGGAAAAAGGGCATTATTTTAGTAAACCTTTTAGATAATTGTAAATAATCTTCTTTCATGATA
The DNA here is from genome assembly GCA_004363575.1 of Solenodon paradoxus. Taxonomy (NCBI): domain Eukaryota; kingdom Metazoa; phylum Chordata; class Mammalia; order Eulipotyphla; family Solenodontidae; genus Solenodon; species Solenodon paradoxus. The sequence goes on from RJWH01003499.1 coordinate 143,302, forward strand.
AAGTAAAACTCAATTAATTAGCAATAAGTTCTTAAAAATTAGTTGCAATGAGGAATTTGAAGCCCTAGCAATTAACTTTTCATACTTTATTATATTAAAATCCATTAGTCTATCTTTAACTTGCAATGAGTCCTCTAACCATGCATACTTTTATAACCACCTACATTGTTCAGTTGGAAAATGGCAATTCATTGAGTATTCAGATCATCTAAAGGTTGACACATTATATTATACTGTATATATACTATATAAAAAATTGCGCATTTGCCAATAACACCATCCATTTCATGGGTAAAGTCCTTAAGTATCTGGAAACTCAAAATGGTGGGGATAAATGTAAGTTTTCCAAAATTCTGATTTTCACCTGAAATTTAAAATTTCATCATGGGCAACTCTACAGTCAGCTGTTTTACTGCAAGTGACATTTTCATTTATTTTCAAGAAAATCTCTTCCAGATACCCAACTCTAAATGGCCGTAGTCGACTATTGACTGTTCTTTTAGGCAGCAATGGTATTTCATGAAGATGCAGCTTGCTAATGGAACAAACACACACATGCTTTTTTCAAGACTGTCGTACTGTGTTATGAAAGGGGACACTTTCTTTTCGTCACATGGAATATTAAAAAGATGTCTACTCAAGGGTCCCAAATTTAAAACAATATTTTTGTATTGCTTCATCAAGGGCATGCTTTAATGAGACTGGCTTTATATTTTTCTGCAAGCACTTTACGGTGAGGGATGCAATGGCGATTTGTCACTTGGTGCCACTGCATGATGTGCTAAGGAACCCACAGTTTTACCTACCATTGCTTTCACACAATCATTGCAAAATGTCAACACAGAGAAGAATATATTCCATGTTATAAAGTTATTAGGAAAGAACTTGATCAGGGGTCCATGGACCACATGTTGAAAACCACTTTTCAAAGGATTGAAAACAACAACAAAAGATAAAAACTAATTGAAAAAACAAACGGAGTACTGAGAATATTCATAAACTCCCTGATCTCATGAATAGTTCACTGGAGATTAAGCACGGGAGGGGGAGACAATAGTCAAACAGACAAGTCAGCTACTGCCAAAGTAATAAGTGCTACTATGAACACATAGCAGAATGGTATGCTAGAGGGGAAAGACTAGAACTGGGGGAGGCTTTATATCAGATGGACAGAGAAGCGTCTCTGAGAGGTGATGACACTGATGAGCTGAGCCCTGAGTGTCAAGAGTCAGTCATGTTACGACCTGAAGGAAGAAATGTACAGACAAAATGAAGACTGCAAAGCCCTGAGATGAGATTGAGCTTGGCATGGCCTTCAGTAGCAGAGGAGGTCAGTGTGACTGAAGCTAGCAAATGAGGTGCCTCCTGGCAGGATATGTGATTACAATTCACATCCATTCACAGGCCAACCTAACAAGTGACAGACTAGTGGGCTGACAGGGTGTGGCATTTTCATTCAAGTTCTAGTTTTAGATTCTCTAGTAAGTTGAACTTAGATAAGTTGATAAAAGTCGTAGTTTGGGTTCCCTGGAACCAGGCTCTGTAGTAGAGATTTGCACGCAGTTATTAGCTGAGAAGTTCCTGGTGGATCTACACCTACGAAGGAATGAGAGATGGACTAGGAAGAGGTAAAAGCTGAGCTGTGATTAAGTTGCTACAGAAGGTTAGGAACTGTGATTCAGGAATGACCCTTCAGAGATCTCAAGGCAAACGGATATAGCTTTGTACCTTTTATTGGGACATCTGTAGACATGCACCAACATGAGCAGGAGATCTGACTTTGGATTTTGTTGATGCTACAGGGAATTTACATCAACTTAACTTTAATGCTTTTGCCATCAGTTCATTCACATACTTGACCCTATTTGTACAAAGGTTGTAATATTTATCTTATATAGAATTTAACTTCAGAATTTCTGGACTTAACGTTTTAACGAGCTAACAGGTGAGTTATTCTAGAATCAGTTTTGAATGTCAAAACATAAATCGTGTGTAGTTTTTTTTCCATATCCTTTCAAATAGCCTTTCCCATAAATCATAGTGATCACCTCTTATTTTTCTCATCTAGTGACTGTTTTCATGACTTACTATATCCTGTTCCTATGTTAACAGATAAGGAATTGACCTCATTTTCATTTTGTTTCTTTTGTTTTGCTTTTTTAAAGGAAAGGTGCAGGCAGGATTGAAAGTGAGGAGACAGCCAGGTAGGAAGAGAGACAACGAAGAAGTATCTTTGTTTTCTATTTTTATTCAGTTGCTCAAACTGGTTGCTTCCCACAGGGCCTGTGATTTGAATCCAGGGGAGTGTGGCTTGCTTCTTTGGAGGAGATTGGCCTAACCATTGCTCCACCAGGGCTTGCCTCATTTTCTTTCATGATTGTCTTGCAGATACATTTAGAACGACTAGGCTAGGGATTTCTGAAGGAAAAAGAAAAGATTCCATGATCAAATTTAAATTTGAGTAACAGCTATTTAAGCAGTCACTACAGAATTTCTGGGCACTTAAAAAAGCTAATACATTGTGATACTAACTATGGGATATAGTGTGAGGCAAATATCATGTTCAATGCAAGAATGCTTAGAGCTTTTTCACTTAAAGAAATTCTGCAAGGCTAACATTGAGGCATTTTGGTTAAATTGAATAAAGTGATGATCGGACTTGACTGTATTGCAAAATTCATTCTGTCATCTGGTTTACCCACCTGCCCATCCCGCCCCCTCATGCTATAGAGGTACCAACAAGACAGTTACAAGAGCTTTAGTACAGTGAGGTAATTCTGTTTCCAGATAATAATTTCTGCAGAAACATATTTTGTGTCCTCCTCTGATCACCAACCAGCTTTCAACCCAACACACCACCAAGCCCATCATCACCTCCTAGTCCAGGCAAATTATGCCCCCATGTGGTTCCTGATCCATATGGAGGGACAATAATTTCACTATCAATTTATTATTTGGCCCTTTTCAATACACCACACAGAATTTTAAATTTTATTTCAAGATGCAAATTGTAAAAGCAATCTTTTTCCCTATCAAGATCCCACCAATTCTAGTTTCTTGAGAAAATGCTTGCCTCTAGGTAAACTAGGACTTAGTCACAAGGGTCAGACATAGTATGGAAAGGGCCTGGAATTAAGACCCTCTGGTTGAATAATGAGTGAAGAGAAGAAGTAAAATTTGAAGGGAAAATAGAGCAAATGTGAAAGAAAAGCAGGTACCATGTGATTCAGTTTGCGGGACAAGCAAACATAGATCCTTTTATTAACTTTTTCCTCTCTTTTGCTCACAATAATGCTGGACTTAATTCTCTTGGATCATGTAATGCTGAGATTAAACTTTAACAACAGTGTGCATTGTAAATTCATTGTTCATTTTTCTGTGAAGAGAAGACAGTATAAGACATACAAGAATTTTTGTTGGTTTTATGATCCATAAAATTAGCCATGGATGTACGTCCTTTCAGGAAGATGATATGGCGGAGAGAATACCAGATGAGGAGTCAGACTTGAGTGAAAGCTTATTTTATTCTGGATTGTTTAGTCTCTTGGACAAGTCATACATCTCTCGGGACCTCAGTTTCTTCCTTCATTAGTCCCTGAAAGCTAAACTGGATGAGAGACATTCCAGCTCTGCATTCCAGGTTTCTTGGACTCTGTGCTATCCTTATGTTCTTAGACATTAACCCACTCATCACTTTCAAGTACCTATAGCATCCGACTTTAACCTTTTCAGCCTCACATTTTCAAACTAACCTGTTCCTGCACGGACACATCTGCTTTTCTGCCACCAATTCAGATCCAGTTCACACAGATGGCCATTCCAGAGTATCACCTTCATCTGAGCCTTCCTTGACCACTTTTTTGGGAAAGCTCTCTACCCCTCTAATGTAAATGGTCACGGCTGTGCTTTCGGCTCCTCCCACTTATTATAGACCACTCTTACTTTTTTTCTCCATGTAAATGTTTCCCTCCACAAATATACGGATATTCCAATAAAATCCAGGGAGATGTGTTTTTTTTTCAGCTCAGAATTTGATAATGCAGAGAATATTGTGGAAGTTTACTGTTTATGTTTTTATTGGTTTCTAGTTGGTTTTAGCCATAATGAATTCTTTCACACATTCTGACTTGGGGTCAATGTATCAACAGTAAATTTATTTATGAGATAACTTTTCTGGAATCAAGTGTGTCTGTGGCTATGGAATGGTGACAAGTCATTCAGCTCATGTGAACTCCTTTAGATCCCTACCCTGGACAATTAATATATCCTTTTAAACATGAATGTTATATTCATATTCACCAATAGTTGACGAATATAAGCTCATTCACTCTTTACAGTCAGTAGAAAAATGAAGTAGAACATTTTCGTTTATTATTTTAGGAAGTCAAGTCAAAGAGATATTTAAATAGTTTGCCCTTGGTCACCCAGATAGACAAGACAGAGTTGGAATTTGAACTAAGAACTTTGAGACCAGGGTTGAAATTCTGGGGGTAGTCAGGAACACACAATAAGAAATCTCTATAAAGTGCATTTCATATTCAATATGCTATAAAAAATCTACTTAGAATGTCCTCACTTACAGAATAATTTTTCAGTATTTATCTGGCTGAAATAAGAGAGTGCTTTGTTGCATTGATCTACTCTGAGCACAGAATGAGTTAGAACATGGAAAAGTCTAGCTTTCTACTTTGGAAGGGCTAGAAGAAATTTTGGCGGGAATGCTGATAACTTTAAGCTACAGGGATTGGTGAGGAGGGGACTAGGGGTTATTAGAAGTGATAGGACTAAATTTAAAAGCTACTGATTTTAGGAGACATAGTAGTAGAATAATGTTGCCCTACTGTAAGTGTCTAGGTCAAAGAAACTGCAGTGGCTGCCTATGTGACCTTGAGCAAATTACTTAACATCTCTAAGGCTTATTTTTTCATCTGTGAAATAGACATAGTGAATCCTCTTCACAAATTTGTTGAGAGGATTAAATGACACAATTCATTTACTGAAGCTATATTTGCTGAGTGCTTATTCTGTATTAGACATATTTTAGATCTTGAAGATTCAACAGGGAGCAAAGTAGACAAAACCCTTGCTTCAGAGATTATTTGTCTAGAAGAAACAAAAAAATAGGTGATATAAATAAGTATACTTGAGAGTATGTTAGACATTGATCACTGTTAGGGAGCAAATTTAGTAAAGGAAGTGGAAAAGGGGTGCTTGCAGGTTAAGAGAAGTCAGAGAAGGTCTGAGTGAGAAGACTTTGGTTTTTAATTTACTCTGAATGATGGGGGAAGCAGGGAAACGACTGGTAGTGATAATCCCTGCCAGTATGGCCATGGCTTGGGCCAGGGTGGTAATCATAGAGGTGTTATAAATTATCAATGTTTTGAAGACAGAACTGATGCAACTTGATAACAGAGTGGAAGCTAGAGTCATTGGTGACTCTAAGATTTTGAGGTTATTCAAATAGAGGGATGGAGTTGCCATTAACCGAGATGGAGACCTCAGTTTGGTGTATATGAGGAGCATCAAGAATTTATTAGCCATGTGAAGTTTGAGGTGCCCACTGGACATCCAAATAGGAGCTATTAAATAAGAAGTCAGATATATAAGTCTGGAGTTCAGGTTGAAATCTGGACTGAAGAACAAATTGAGAGTTTATTAGTATTTGATCGTTATTTAAAGTCATGATCCTAATTAAGATGATCAAGGAATAGTCAAGAGTTTTCAAGACCAGAGCATTAGGGAATTCCAGCTTTTCAGGAGCCTGACTTCTCAGGCTCAGTAGCCTTGAGGAAGAAGGAAAGTCAGGAGAGTGTGAAGTCCTAAAATGCAAATGGTGTTTCCAGAAAAACATGAGTGACAATGGAGTTACAGCAGCTGACATTTTAGATGAGATGAGGATCAGGATTGACCATCTGACACTGTGCCAGACCCTGGGTTTACAAAGTGGAGGATTCTGGGATCTTGACTAGTGCAATTTATTAAAACAATGGCAAAATTCTCACTGAGGTGAATTCAAGTAGGAGGAAAAGACTTGTTTATGGAGAACTGAGTCAATCCTTTCCAGGAATTTTGCTACAGCATAGGGTGGTAATAGGGAGAAATGAAAGTCAAGAACGGTTTTAGCTCCCTCCTTCCCTTCCTCCCTCACTCCCTTCCTTCCTTCATCTTTCCCTTTCCCTCTCCATTCCTTCTTTCCTTTCTTCCATCTGCCCATCCACCCTTTTCCTTCCTTCTTTTCCATATGTTGATGAGATTTCAGGGGGAAAATCTGAAGGTGCAGAATATGGAGAGGAAAAAATTGCTGAGCAAGAATGGATGCTATTGAAAGCTGAAGGGGAGGAAGTCACTTTTGATAGATGCTTGGACAGTTTACTCAGTATTGAAAGAGGTGATAGAGTACGCAGACACAGATGCTGGTCAGGATGGTGGCTGAAAAAACATGTAGATGTTCTTTATGCCTCTTCTTTTTCTCAGTGAAATAGTGAGCAAAAGACATAAGTTGAAAGTAAAAACAGGAGACTAAGTGTCTAAGATTTGAGGATATTATGAGCCAGCATTTCCACTTCCAGGTATGTATCTGACAAATATAAAAGTACTAATTTGAAAATATAAATGCATGTCTATGTCCACTTCAGCACTATTTGCAATAACCAGGAAATGAAATAAATTTAAGTGCCCATGGATTGATGATTGAATAGAAGATATGCTGTGTATATACACAGTGGAATATTACTCAGTTATAGAAAAGGTTAGATCTTATTATTTGCGACAACATGGATAGAACTAGAGGGTGTTATTTTAAGTGAAATAAGTCAGTAGAATCAAGACAAAACCAGATGATTTCATTCATATATAGAATATAAAGAAGCAAAGCAAATGAACGGACAAAGCAAAATCCACATATTCTAACAGTAGAAGTGAGTTTTTAAAGAGTAGAGGGGGTGGAGGGTAGGAACAGAGGGTAAAGGGTCTAATGGAGGGTTATGAGAAGTTGGTATTGTGTGTTGTGTGGTATTGTATATTTGAAGAAGTGTAAACCTGTACTCCTAAAACATATGCAATATAAACCAATGTTACCAAATTAAAAAAGAAAGGAAAAAAAAGAAAGTTACAGGTTGCCAGTATCTTGGGAGAGGAAAAATGCAGAGTTTGGTTTTGTTTTTAAGATATGAAGCTGTGAAAAAACTAAAGAAATGGAAGTTGATGCCAGGTAACACTAAAAGCCAACTTGAGGTTCATGATCCTGAGTTTAAAGTGGCTGTGTACCAATGATGACTGTAAACTGACGTAGTTAACAAGCAACCACAGAATCCCAGCAGCACGCCACAGTTTCGTTTATCATGTCGCTGTGGTAGTGTTAGGGTCAGCGTTCGTCCTCCCAAGAAAATGCACACACACTTCAGTCGACAATGCAAAAGCAAAAGGAAACTTTATTTCCAGCTAGCTGGGGTCTGAGCCTCCTCCAGCACAGTGGAGTCAGACAAAGACCCCAGGCTTTATTTCAGCAGGGTTTTTATAACCAAGGTTACAGAGCAAGGGATTAGTTACAATTTCAGACCTTGAAGCATTCACATATTTAGGATCTTTTGGCCCCAAGTTTCGGGTATGTCTTCTCTAAGGAATTTCTAGTTTCAGGGCCAGAAAGAAACGGGGTTCTTATTTCAGGAAGCGTAACTCAGGCCTATAGCTGTTTCTGTCCGGAGCCTGTCATGGCGGTGATCCGGCTCCTACAGTAGGACCGGGGTTGAAGAACGTATGCTGGAATAAGTTGGACAACTCTACTTCGAGACACTAACCGAACTTGTTTCTTTACCACACTTTGTGCTTAGGTCTGCTCCAAGCTTGGGTCCAGGCTAAGGGGCAGATACTCAGAGAAAACTCTTGTCCAGGAAATGCAGACATGCAGGAGAACTGCTGCAGCAAACAGGGCATCATGAAGCCTTGGCCCAGACCTTTCCTTTCTGCCCACATTCCTTCATCCAAACTCTGTCACATGGCCAAGCCCTAGGAAAGGGTCAAGGGTATATATAGTCTACCTACTTTAGTGGGTGATCATGCAAACTCT